>JAOEHI010012817.1:8247-31611 GCA_025447815.1 Percopsis transmontana
CCCCCCCCCCCCCCCCCCCCCCCCCCCCCCCCCCCCCCCCCCCCCCCCCCCCCCCCCCCCCCACACCAAAGGGCTCCAAGGGATGTATGTGTGTGTGTTCCCACCCCGTGCGTTTTTGTGCGTCTCCCATACACACACAAACACAAACATGTGTTTTTTGTTGAAATATTGAAGGTGGTTGTCATTCAGTCAGTGGAAAGTAAGACGGTTTGGTAACACTTTATTTGAAGGGGTGTGCATAAGACTGACATGACACCGTCATAACTATGACATGACTGTCATGAACATAAAGGAGTCTTATGAATGTTTATGACTGTTGTCATTAAGTGTAAATTATATAATTTTTAATGTCAAGTTTGTTATGACAACTTGACTTTAACCATGACCTACCCTACCCTCTATATACCCTACCCTACCCTACCCTACCTTAACTCACCTCATAGCACTAATCCCACTAACAGAAGCCCTCTACAACAATCCTTTATCTTCTTCTGTCTATCCTCCTTTCCTGAAGAATGCATAAGATAAGTAACCATGATGACATGATGCATTATTCTAGGAGAATGTTGTTTGCTTGAAATAACTGGTGGTTAACTGGTTCAACTGTTGACAAAGGTAGACAGCTACCAATTACGCGACAATGCATCTCAGGCGATGTTGCAGAGTATTGCAAATGTAATGTGATTACAGTAATGTGTTACTTTGTAATGTGTTTCCCTAACACTGCTCAGTTTAAATATTTTATATATCAAATGAAGGGACATACTTTGATAAATTTGGCGACATCCGATATGATATGCTGACAGGGAAATGTGAAGAGATAATGTGATTCTTTTGATATGGCATCAAGAGCTCACATGAACTGTAGTAAACTATGGCCTGTTAATAATTGCATTTCTGCCATTTTGGATCAAGCCAAATAAGCTGGCATGGACTCTTATTTCTATACGATCTCTTCATTCCCACACAAAATCCATCAGTACTATATCGTAGTGACAGAGTAACGCATTACAAAGTAACACATTACTGTAATCACATTACATTTGTCTGTAGTAATGTAATGCTTTACTGTTCGTAAATTCAGTTATCACATTACAGTTACTAATCAAACAATGATGTAGTTACTGGCAATTGAGCCTTGTTCTCGCCACAAACATTTTCTGTGAAGTGCTCTTTGGGCTGGTTTTTACCGACTTTGCTGTCTGCTTTGTGGTATTATTGTATTAAAGACCATTAAAGAAAGATCTAGGGTATGCCCTTAGGGATAGGGATTTGTGCTGAAATGTTGGCATACGTAAGGTTTAACATTATAATGTTAACCGGCAATTACGCAATTATTTGACTCAGGCGATGTTGCAGAGTAATGCAAAAGTAATGTAACAAATGAATACAGGGAGTAAATAACTTTGAAAAAGTAACAAGTAATGTGTAATACATTACTTTCTGTATTACACATAGTAATGACCCCAACATTGAAACTGAGTGATTGAAATATACACAGTAGGGGTCTGGGATCCCAGCAGGCCTGCTCAGGGCCCCGGTGGAATGCATCATGGGAGTCCCACCAGAATACACTCTGGAATGTTCTTCCTGTTTTCTGCGATACCAAGAGCATCGTGCATTAATATCCTCTTAATATTCGTAGCCTAATGATCACCGGTAGGAAAGCAAATCTTCATAATTAGGTACTTTGTTGATCTGTGGCTTGTTTGTTTGTTTATTCCCCAGGGCTTGGTATTATTCTGCTTATTATAATGTTCATTTACTGAGTTAGAGATGAGAAGGAAAGGGTGATAGGCATGGAGTGTGGGAACCGCTGGACGCTGTGTTTAATTAGCTTTAATGGAGATGTTTCATTCGCACAGAAACATAAAGACACGCGTTACAGCTGAAAAGTGTGGAGAAGGTTTTATCCTAACAATGGCTGCTCTAGGTTTCCAAGAAAGAAAGGGAAAAGAAAGAATGAAACAATGATTCCAGAACATGTGATGCGTCAGCTTGTTATCTATTCTTGCACACACACACTTACACATGCTGCCCTGTGACTGGGAAGGTTAAGTTATCCTTTGTGGTCTCAAAATCTCAATCTCAAAAGGGAGTCTGAAATGTAATTTTGGCAATTTTTTTGTTTTGCCCCTGCTACGGTACATAATGAATAAAAAATCAAATCTTCAAAATTCTGCTCTTAAAAGAAAAGAGTAGACAGACACCCACATTTGTCTCAAAAGCCCCCCGCAGTTGTTCGGTTTGGTGAACCAAAAGATGTAAATGCAATTTCAGGGGGTGCTTAACTCTCTCCAAAAAGCTGCGTTGGGGCCAACCCTGACGGATATCTATGAAAATAGAAAAAAGTAACCCACCAAGTCCTGAGCGTTTCATTAGTGTACTGAGCATGTCAGGTTCAAATGTACTACAGCTGAGTGCCAAGGCAAGTGATTTGCTGCAAGAGAGAGGCTGAGAGACACAGAGAGAGAGAGGGAGCGTGTGAAAAAGCAAATAAGTACAGAATCAGAGACAGTGTGCTGTTATTTTCATCATGATAATAAGATAGCACTGTATTAATTCCTCAGTGTATCAAGGATTAAGCCCAGGCCTACGCTAACGACCAAATTCAATTCATCCATCGAAAAACATCCTCAATCTAATACTAGGCTTAATCCCTGTTTGACTAACCAGCCCCAGAGATACTGATAAGGTGTAAAATACAAAATAGAACACAGAATAAAATGCTAAATCTACCAAAGTAGTACCAGGATTTTGATTGGTCCATTAGCCCTGGTATGTATATTCTGTTTACTTCTTTTTCTAAAACCCAGATTAAGACCTGCAGCCAAAACACAATGGTTTAAACATTAACACTGTTTGTTCCAAGTGTTGCTGGATTTTTATGGGCGTTTTCCCACCAGGACTTTTTAGTCCGGTTAAATCAGACTCTGGTTTGTTTTCCCCCTGGGTGCAATTCGCACTCGGTGCAGACCACAACAACCATGCCGAGATCCTTGAGAGGAGATGGTCTCGGTCCGGTTCCAAACAAACTCTGGAGCGCTTTATTTGTGGTGGGCATGTGATCCGACCTCAATCCGACCCAACTACCAGGTGGACTCGCAAGGTTGAGCTAAGCGGCTCCCGTAGCCTCAGTCATCTGAAAGCTGAAGCAGTACAGCATTTTCAAGACGTGCCCTCGAAGTGAATTCAACATTCTGCTGGTGTCGTTTATTCTGGTATATCGCCCCCAGATAATAACCACAGCTATGAACAAATGCCATCTCTGTCTCTGTCTGTTGCTCCATGTTAAATTGCATAGATCTAGTAGGGCTGACTCTAGAGCACATGACCTTCTTTGTGCATTGACTTTATTGCTCCCGCAGCCACCACAGACACATCTGACCAATAAACGGAGTGAACGTATTCACGTGGTTTGTGGTGATGCATTTTGGTGCGCTTGGATTGTTTCTCTGTGGGAAAAGAAACCAAACCAAGGGGGAAAAGCTCCAAATTAGCGAACTCATCAACTGATTGGGACCAGAGCAAACAAACTAAAGTTGTGAAAACGCCCTAATTCTCTAAGACAAAGTAGAAAACGAAATATAATACAATATCTAAATTACTGTTATTACTATTAGGCACGTTACCTATTGACCACTAGTAACTAGGCAATTATTAGCAGCATTATTTAACGACCAGTACTTAGTAAATACCTACGTTTATTGTTAGTGTTTGAATATTTGATATATATTTTATATTTGATATATAATTTGTTCGGGATACAAAAAACAGGGAGATAAAGAGAGAAAGACAACTTCGACAGAGAGACAGACAGACGGACAGATGTTGTGTAATTCAGTATAGGATAAAATGGAATTCATGTCTTATTTAAATGCAGAGACAGTTAGGAATCTTTCCAGCTGTTACATATTTAGCATGCTCCCCTTTCGGAAGATTTAACAAAACCGTTAAACAGCATCACAGATATTACCACTCACCTAAACCATCTGGTTCTGGAGGGAGTGTGACCGAACGAGAAGGGGATGTTTTTAGGGCATGTAAGGTAAATGTTACACTATAAATAATATTGGAATCAGTAGCTTGGTGCATCTGGAATAAACAGCGGGAAATGGAATAGAATGGGAATTTATTTTGAAGGAATGTTGTATGGAAAAATTATGACATACTGTATTACATTCCTTTGTTTAAGATGTGATGTTACGTTCAACAGCTAAACTGAACAACTACTCTGAAATAGGGAGGAGTTGGATATTAGATGAACGAAAGCTATCAGTCTGAAAGGATGCTTTCTTGTGGAAACATGCAGTTATTCAGTTCATTTGGTAGATTCAAGCACACTGAATACAGCCTTGTAAGTTAGTTGAGAACCAATTCTCATTTACAACAATGACCTGGCTAAGTGAATAACAGAACAACAGTAAAGGTTGGTTAGGTGCCCAGATGGAGTCTGAAAGAGAGGGAGAAGGTATCAAGTTTAGGGGTCTTTTGCATTCTAGTAATTTGCAAAGAGCAGGAAAGTTGTATGTCTCAGGTACACTTGGATTAATAGGGTCAATTATGATATCTCATTAAAAAAATGCTGGATTTATGTTTCATATTTAGACTTTAGTCTACATCAAACTTTTATCCAAACATTATTGAAGAGTAACGTTTTTAATTTTTTTGTTAAGAAAACCAGGAATATTATATGAATGGTCCTTGTTTGAAACTTTTGTGTTTAATGTTTACTCATTTAGCCACAGGAAAAAAGTGGTATAAAAGCAGAAATGACTTTCTCCAGGCTTTTCCGAGGACATTGTTGTGTGTATTGGTCTTTCTAAAGACCACTAGAGTTTAAAATGTTCATAGTAACTGTTCTTACTGAAGAGACAGTCGACTAGACCTATCTGTGTTGTGTAACACAAACGTTTTTTTGTAATGCCACTGCATCGTGTCCTCCATGCTAACCCATGTGTGACTATCACCCAAGGTGAATCTACTCGCCTTAAACTAGTTAGCAAACCGCTATTGAACTGTTCTACTGATTCAGACAAAAGAAAATATTCCTTAAGAATGAATTTAGAGTACTTGTTTACTTCATGTCCTGATGTTTCATTCATGTATTAGATAAAATATAGAAAATATATCTAAAATATGGCAACTATTTTGTTGTTTGTAAAAAACAAATTAACATTAACATTAACATAGATGCAGATCATTTTGCATATATATTGATTGTCTATATTGAGTGTTCTATTTCATTTAATTCAATTTTTGATATGCACCAACAAGACCAAAACAAATTCATTTTATGTGTAAAAAACATACTTGGCAATAAAGCTTTTAATGATTCTGATGACCTTACCTCAGTGTCAGTAGGTTGCTGTTTGAATGTAGCATCCGTGACTCATTAAATAAAAACAACATTAAATCAACGCTTTCCACAGGAATAGGATAGTTACTGTACATTAACTCATCTGACCTGAATTGACAGCGCCTGTTAAGGTTTCTATGCATGTTTGTGTCTTTCTGTGTGTTCATGTCTTTATATGTCCTTATAGGCAAGTCTGGCCACTTGGTAACGCCCTCGGGCAGTTATTTCGTGCTAACATGATCAGGGGCCTCATTACAGAAACATCCTAAACTTCTCAGTTTAGGATGACATTTAGGATTTTTGGTATTACAGAAACATTTCCTATAACTGCATTTAGGAAAAAATCTATCTCATCTAAGGACTGTAATTTAGCTATTACAGAACCATAATAGAAAACTTAGGGATTTCCCAAGTTAGAAATCCTACATTAGGATGGCATATATCTTTTCCTAAATTCAATTTGTTATTCGCTTCATCTGTGAGTGGTCATAATGTTTTGGCTCATGGGTGTAAATTGACTGCCAAGACAGTAGCATGTCGATCATTTTTAATTTGATCGACATGCTACGCCCATCTTTTTTTGTCCCTAATAGCAGTGAAAGCAGCTGATATTATGGCTTGTCCATCTCGAGCAGCCTACCGGTACAGTCTAATCAAAGGTACAGGCAGTCTTGTGTACATTCTAAGCATAGATACAATTGAAGCTAATTGAAAAATCGAATTTACAGTTATAGTTAGGATTTCTTAAGTTAAGATAACATAGGAGGTCTAAGATAGGATAGGACACAGCCATGAGTTTAGGAATTGCTTCTGTAAAAGGAAGATCTTTCCTATCTTTGAAACTGAAGTTAAGATAGGACAAGCATTTATGATATTTTTTTTGTAATGAGGCCCAAGGCCCCTATCTAAATGAATGGGGAGAGAGCCATAACTGCACTTTTAATGGTCACCAGGACTTAAAAACTGCAAGTATAGAATCACCCGTCAAATCTGAAAAAAAGTTTGGTGACTTTGCCCCAAAATAAGGTTTAAAAAGCTTTTTTTCCCAAAGGTTATACATTCACTATGCATGCGCAAGGTCAGTGCAACCACACGATTGGCTTAATGGGTTTCCTGATCGGCTGTTATAAAGCAGACGATTGGGTCTTTGGGGAGAGGGGCAGGATATGTGCACACAACAGCCATCTTTGGCGTTACGGACTTCCCCCATAGAGTTCTATTCAGGCACACAATGTCTGCCTGTGTGTGTGTGTACCTGCATGTATTTCCATGTGGATGGCAGTGTGGATGAATGAAAGGTTGTGTGTTATTATGTGTCAGGGGGAGATGCACCTAACATCTAGCTTACAAATACACACACACAAACACACACACACACACACACACACACAGCTTCTACAACGCAGAAGGCAGAGCGCAGAACGCAGACTTGCAGGATGAGACACACCAACAAACACACACCAACAAACACAGGCTTGCAGAGTGACATGCAACTGATTAGCAGCATTTTAATAGCTGATTAGCTATTAAAATACGAGTAGACATGACATGGTTATTTAAGCACAGGGACGGTACAGCTCAGGCAATCATGGCAGGCTCCTGGTTTACAACCCTGCTGTCGCAATGTGAATTGCAAAATAAAAGCGTGGCCATTGATGTGCAGAATGTCATTCCAGTTGCATAAATCCTATGAATCAATTAGCAGTCAAACTAGCAATCATGAAACCATCAATCATTAAAATCCCCAGTACCGCATTCTGGGTTGTCATGATAATAGAAGAAAATTGTTTTCTTATTGTATTTTCCCTTCAACAAACTGGGGACCATAGCGAATACATTCTCAACTAGCTGACAATTAGCATAATAAAATGCCAACTTTGTGTCCCATTATGAAGTGACTCTAAAATGAGTTGGAAAATATACATGGTGCATAAACCGCAAATGCCCCTGTTTTTAATATAGCACTCTTGTTGACGTAATAATTAATTTTATGGGGACTTCAACAGCAATATATGTGTACACGAGTAAATTAGATGCGCTCCTACGCACACACACGCATACACTGATCTTTGCAGTCACATACTGTACACACACACACACATACACACACACACACACCATTATTCAGTGTAAACACCAGTAGACCAGTATTATATCAGAACCTTAAATAGGAAGTTAACATGTTGAGTTCTCATGTATTTAAGTGACACCTACATTAAGTGGTATGTAATCCCTTCACAACCGAGCCGTCTCATGTGTGATGACAGCGTATGGCCAGTAGGGGCTCTAAAACTCTGCCTGTCCTCTTTGTTGGACCAGCCACTGCCGTGACCTTTGACCTGTGTGCCCTGTGACATCACTTTCTCCCACCTAGACACCACAATTTAAATAGGGCAAAATGGAAAGGCTTTCATGAATGAATTTCATTATTATTGTCAATCAGTCTAAACAGCAGCCAAGGAAACACTTCATTATATGTAGTTTGAGATTTTAGCTTTAACGAATAGTATGTACTTGTAGTCTATACACATCTGACCACATCAGCTTGCCTCCTGAGGCATATCAATACACAGAGCTCAATATTTCTTTGTAAGACAGCTGTGTGTGTGTGTGTGTGTGTGTGTGTGTTTGTGTGTGTGTGTGTGTGTGTGTGTGTGTGAAGCCAGCAGTTACAGGAGCACAGAGATGGCTAATGTACTGAGCAGAAGCCTGGCATTCCTCCAGACTAGAGGGAGCAGAGAATTAATGGACACATGCAGACACACACACATGCAAACACACTTGTGCAGTGGCATGTGTAAATCCACAGAATCAAGCAAGTCACACAAAAAACACACAAACGCACGCACAGAGGTTGAGCCAAACAAGACACAGGGCATCATTTGGCTGATCTTAAGACAGCATTGAGGCTTGACCATTACACACACACACACACACACACACACACACACACACACACACACACACACACATCCAAGTAGGGATATTGGATATATATTCATTCATAAACAGTATTACATTGGATTGTATTTACTTAAAATACAATGGTTTCATGTGACGTCATGTATTGGACTCTAGTGTACTCACATCATGAGTGAATAGAGTAAGTTCTTTTTGAAAAAGGCAAAAACAGGGGACAGCAAAGCTTTGCTAAAAAGCAAGACAGGCAAAAGAGAGAGACAGGCAGAGAGCAGGGCCCGGCAAATAGGGAATGATGGCTGGTAACAACAGTTTTCTTAACGGATTTAGTGGGCAGATTTTTATAAAAGCCCGGCTAAGCGTTCGGGGTCTTGTGCCTCGGCTGGAAACAAAGAGTAGGTTTAAAACTGTGACCAGTCAGGAAGAGATGGTTAAGGGAGCGGTTCATCCTTTCAAATCTTGCGTCTTCAATTGTGACAGTCTGCGCTCGATTCCCTGGAAAAAAGGGACCAGCCGCTTGTACCAACGAAGACGGGTAGCTTTAAAATGAGACGGAGAGAAGGACATGCTCAGAAAAACATCTCACAGGGAACCTGCTAGCCTGCCTCTCTGACCAGCTGAGATAATCTAGGTAGTTGAAGTGAACAGACACAGAGTACAAACTTAGCGTTCTACTTCTGAATATCGACCAAGTGCTGTTAGATCAAGTGAGAGTTTCGCAATTGTAGGCGTTTGTGTTATTTCAGTGGGGATCATTTTTTTCGAGTTAACTTGGTACTGAACTTGAGAGTAACCTCAAGCATTTTGCTACACTCCAATTTGTGGACATTTCAAAATTTTTGTGATTGGTTTAAACCCTTTTGTGTGTAACAAAAGACAACAAACTGGCTTTATTTACTGGCTGTCTGACTAACTGACTGTTGACAACAATAGGGTAAACACATCCTTTTTAAACTACATTTTCAAGGATTCCCTATTTTATTAAATATGGTGGTGATGCAAACCAAACTGTGATAGATGCTGCATCACTCATGCAAAGATAAATCTAGGGTGTTGTGTATTAGCCTGCAGTTATTCTGAATTTTAAATATATTAAATTCAATGTTCATTGTGAATAGATGAAAGGGACTGGTTAATAAATCTATGGATATTATAATTTCTGCTTCAAATTCTTTAAAATCACTTGTGAGTCTAAGCTGTGACATACAATTGAAAGAAACATAAAATCTCTCCAACCCAACGTTAATTATTTTTCACTCATTTTAGTCTTTCCCTCACTGTTAATGCCTCCTTGTATGGGCGCACTAAGGGACCCACATTAACATACTCATAACCAGCACCAAGTCTGGCTTAATTGAAAAGCATCTCTTTAAATAAGTGGGCTGTTAGCCGGGTAGCGGGGTGGGAGTATTGCCGGTTACATTATTCAGGAACGCTTGGCCTTTCAAATGGCACACTTGAGTTCTGTTACAGTCACAACCAATTCCCTTTCCGCCCCTGTACTGTACATATCTCTCTCTCAGCCGGCTTGCCTCTCTTGAACCTCCGATGTTCCATTTTAAAATGTGTCGCCTGCATTTAGCGAAAAAGGGACTTGACCGCTATTTTAATATTACTTTGCAATTTCTGGCCTGTAAAAGCAAGGTTAAAGGGTAATTGTCCGTTTTCAAACTAGAATCTTTAGACTCAATTCAATGCATTGGAGTCATTTACTTGGATAATAAAACTGTAAGCTATAATATACACAATATCTCCATGGCTAAAGAAAAAGACACCAGTGTCAATATCATGAACACTGGCTCTCGTAGATTTGTCTGTTCAAAAGCAAGGCAGGCTGATGCTCAATAGTTGCGGAAAAGGCGGTTACAGGTTACCTCTATTATCACCTCATTCAAATGAATAAGTTCAGGCTTAAAACACTCATACCTGTAACGCCGAGGCACTGTAATATATGTTCCAGTCGCAATGTGAGTGACAAAGAGGTTTGGGGGGGTGTAGGTGGGGGTGGTGGGGTGGCGGTGAGGGTGGTCCACAGCTGTGCCTATTGAAATTTGACAGAAATAGCTTACCTGTCTTGTTTCACTTTGAAACCCAGCGATTCCCTCGCACGGCTTGCTGGAATATTATTCTATTATTCATGAGGTCACAGGAGGAGAGATTTTAGCTACGCAAAAGCAATGCATGCAAACTCTCTCGCTCTCTCTATCACACAGGCGCGCGCACTTACGCGTATGCACACACACACACACACACACACACACACACACACACACACACACACACACACACACACACACAGCTGGAACCTCCACATCATTCTGTTGGCTCTGAACACAATGCATCTCCATCAAAGTGCTCTTCAGCACTATAGCCATGATGTCATCTGCTCCAGAGCACCATAGTGGAAGCTTCCAGTAGCGCAGAGTTTGGCTTCCTCTGTAACGACAACTGGTGGATTAACACCTGTCACACTTTCTCCTCACACACACACTCGGTGTCACGGTGTCATTAGTTAGACGTTATTGCCTTTATACCAACGTCCATGAGGCCATGAGAAAAACAGATGTGAATTCCTGACTTTATTGTATGGAGTTCCCCTTGTTTAGATATGGACGGTAACAGCTGGGTCATCTAATTGCCTACACAATGCAACACTATTACGCTGATTGAGTCTGTTGGCCTCCTCACATATTCCCACACTGGTGCTTTCAAGCTGGTGTAAAGATGGCGTAGAGGTGGCCCAAATACAGTCCAGTAACCACACATTTCCTCCAGCTGAGGACTAAACTGTCTGATTTCACTTATCAGCTCCCACTTCTTGCTGGAACAGTGGTGTTAATTAGAATCAGGTGGTTATGCGCATGGCTGGAGCAAATATGTGGTTCGTTTATTTCATTGTACTGGCTCTGAGTTCAACTTAACTTGTACAAAAGCAGATTTAATCTATTACAAATTCTTGTTAAGAAGTTTCACACAATGCACTATGGAACTAAGAGTCAATTCTTCATTCCATCATGGAGGCTTTTTTTTAGGGCTGAGGGTGTATCATGTCTAAACTAAAGTGAGGAGGGTTTTGAATGATAAAGCCAATTCTTCGGTTGTGACTTATGGCTGTCTGATGTGCCAGGAACTAAGGCTGTAGCATAGCGACACGCACACACACACAAACGCACGCACACACGCATGCATGCACCTTTCAACTGAGCCCTCTTACAGAAGGAGGATGGGAGAATGAGAGCAACACGAGGTCCAACAGAAGTAAGCAAGTAGAAGCAGGAGGAAAAGGGAGGAATTAAGGGAGGAAGGGAGGGAGAGAGGGAGGAGGGGGAATAAAAGTGGATGAGTGCATGGCAGGAGAGGAGATGAGGTGAATGGAGGACAGACAAATGCGAAGCAGCTGCTACCGTATGTTGTGTGAACAGTGCTGGCCACGGCTGAACTCACTGAACCCTTACCCAGAATCCTCCACTGCCTCACCCAAAGCCTTGTCCTTGACCGAAATCTCTATACTACATACTTAGTGGTCGTAGTATGTGAGCCTTCGAAACACTATCGCTGTGCCTCAGTTCGTACTTACACTTGCTATTTTAAGTGCATAAGTGCATTCACACTGACAATTGTGGCAACATACAGTGTGTCGGTCAAAAAGTTCAGTGTGAAATGCTGGACACTTCTCGCCCTCAATGGCAGCCATATTGGCTACAACATACTGGTATGTTTTCAGCAAGGAGGAGGAGGACACGTAGTCGGCGCTGGTGGCGATGTCATTTCCACGTCGCGTGAAACAGGGGGAACACACAAATACATTTAAAAGCGTGTTCATTTTCAAAAAGAAGTGAGCAAAAAACCTGGCAGATCCTTTGGCGGGTGATGCGACAATCGCGGTCAAATGTTGCGTTCGTCATTTCCGGTAAGTGCAGAAGTTGAGTGTTCGATTTGAGACTACCCTATCGAAATTCACGAACTACACAGGATACTCTAGTGGTCTAGGTGATGGACTCCCAGCCGGTAGGTTGTGGGTTCAAGCCCCAGAATCGGCCTGCCTGTAAGCATCCTTGAGCAAGATGCCTAACCCCTATCTGCTCCATGTAATGGCACCATGTAACTGTAAGTCACTTTGGATAAAAGCAGCTGCTCAATTGTAATTGTCCTGTATCTTGTTAGGCACACACTCTGTGTTTTGTGCATATCAAAGTTTGTGCCCGTAAGTTTGTGCATTTTTGCATGCGTTGTGTGCACATGTCTGTAGGCTATGTATGTGTGCGTGCGTGCGTGCGTGCGTGCGTGCGTGCGTGCGTGCGTGCGTGCTTATGCATGTGTCTTGGCGCAGGCGGCCTTGTAGCCCTCCTCCGCTTCTGTTCTCATCACAAGCGCTGCCAACCAGCAAGTCTCTTCTCCAATCCAGATAAATTCACCATGATAACTGCCTGGCATCCTTCTCTCAGCCCTGTGAGAAGGGCTGTGGTCGGGTTGTGGCGCGCCAGGACACGTCCAATTTGTAATCAAAATCAGGGAACTTGATTTATTTTATTTAGTAAGCATTCACACGGAAACACACGGTGCCCTTGAAACGCCAAAATGGTGGACGGTTAAACAAAACAGGTAATACAGAGATAAACTGACAACAATGCAGAAACTGAACAAAATAATAAGAAAAGATTGGGAAAGAGAACATTTTGTTTAGAAAGTTTAAAAACATGTGTGACCCCATATGCCTACTGTATGCTGTATATAGGGGTCATAGGAAAGTGCCAAATTGTAGCTTTATTATCTTTTTTATTCATAGTATGCTAGTATGAAGCGTCCATATTCCACACTATATACACACACATATATACTTGACCTTTCATAATATAATATATGAAATGTCATGTCAATGTCCTGAGGGTAATATACTGTAGGTATATTATAAAGGTATTTTTTTTTAAAGAGAAAAAAAGATTACTTTATCGCTAATCATTATACTGTGCTATATATTGATATTTCTGTCGGCCTTAATATGTCTTGATATATCTATCTGTCTTATAATAATAAGTAATAAACACATTTATCTTCCCTTATTCGGCAGTAAGGTGGGTAGTTGGTGCTGACAGCAATTAAGGGCCCGTGTTCTGAAAATCATCCCCCACGTGGGTTCTGTTCTGATTGGTTGAAGGTGAATCAATCGTCTGCTTGCTCCTGTGTTTATAAAGCAACGTGAAATGTTTGTTGTCTAGTTTGCTGAAGGTGGTCTGATCACCTGCTAATGAGTTGATTGACTTCTATTGGCCACTCTACGACGACTTTGGATGGAGAGTTTTCCGGTTTCGAGTCGTTCCCGGGAAGCCTACATTGACATCTGGCTTGGTGGATTATGGCCATTTAACAACAACTGCTTGTTGCCGTTTACAAGGACACCTGAATGCACCAGATGGTGAGAAAGATTACAACCTCAGATTACAACAGGACCTTTTCACAGAGTTTGGTGACATGTTTCCCTGTTTGGCATTGCAGTTATACTAGGTAAACATCAAGGCTAAACACTGCAATGGACTTTCCCAGCAAATATACTTGAGCAACATTTCTAGATTTACAGACATGTTTTTCCGTAAAGCAATAGTGAGCTACTGTTAAACACTTGAATATATAGCTTAATTAAATCAATATAAGTAGGCTACACGTGCTGGTGTTGAGGAATTGCTAATAATACTATGGTTAATTTGCTCTTTGTTTTCCAGCATTTACAGTGAACTTATGTGTAAATGTGCCAGTAGTAATGAATGTCTGTGGATAACAGTGTAAAAATACGTGTGAAAGTGAGTGTCAGTGTTTGTGTATAAATGTTTGTCTGAATGCAAATTCGTAAATTTGCCTCAGTGTGTTTCCATATTACTCTTTTAATATTAGTGTGTGTGTGCATGTGTGTCCTTGCAGGTATATACATGTATTTGTACAGTGACATCACTAAGGTTAAACATTAATACTGTCTGGGATGTGTACACATTCCTGCTCGTGTGTGTGTGTGTGTGTGTGTGTGTGTGCGCGCGCATATTTTGCTAGGCCTTAGCGTGTCAAAGTAAACAATTTAAACTCGATGTGTGATTGTTTGCTTTCACCAATTTTCACAAAACCCATCTCTGTTGTTGATGTTGCTTTTCTTGTCCTGTTTACCTGCCTCTTCCTGGATGTGGGGTCAAAAGTCTTGCCTCTCCCAGCAGCCTAAACATTCCCTTCAGAAAGCCTGATTTAGCTTAATAAATAGTGGTGCAGCACCACTTAACACTAGGACCGCAAGCCATATTTTTCGAATGCTACATTCTCACGGTACGGCCTAGCTATGCCTGTATCCTTTTGTTCTCAATAATGGCCCATCACTACGACATCTGGGGCAGGGGGCGGGGAGATGCAGAAACAAGCCTATTGCTTACTTATGTATCCAAAGTCACATTTAAGTCTTACAGAATCTCTGTGGCTACAATAATAGACAAACATAACAAACAAACGCTGTCACTGGGGCAGAGGAATCAGCGCCTGTGTGTTTACAAATAAAAATAAATCAAATAAATAGGCTGTAGGCCTACTGTAACAAGGTGTTATTTCAACACCGTTGGACAAACGCAGTGTACTCACAATGTGAAAGAATCTCCCTCACCCCTTGTTGAGCTTTAAAGTTACAGCGTAACAACTGTAATTTCAGCAGTTCAGAGAATTTCTGTAAGAAAGCGTTGGGAAAAGATTGTCTGTGGCGACCTTCCTCCACTTTAAAACATTTCTGTAAGTCCAACTGGCTGCGTTTACTGGTGAATGTACTGGGTGAATGGAAGAATTACGTTGGCCCTGGCTTGGTGATGCAATTTACCCAAAACTGTTTCAAGTGTCTGAAAGGAGTCAGAAGTTGCCCGGCGCCTCCCCACGCGTGGATGTCATGATTTGTCTGTAGTGGTATGGTTTCTACCAGACTTGAATGTCTCTCCTCATTATATTCATCACACTAGTGTATTCAAAACGTGAGTGTCTGTGTAAAATGAGTCTTAATAACGCATTCATAGTCTCAATGCGTTAATTACGCTCAACACAGTTCCAGGAGGAGAGACTGATGGAACACCTGTGGGTACCATGTACAATAGCAGTTCTATCGCTCTAAAAAAGGAACGAAAATAAAAGCCTTAAAATGTCTTATTTAAATTCGAACAATGCAAGCCACTACACATTTAAAACCACAAAGTTGCTCTGGCGCCCTACTGTAAAAAAGATGGCTAACATGGCGCAAAGACGAGTAGGGAGTGAAGTGGAAATGGAAGGGCAAAGAGAAGGGGGGTGGTGAGAGGAAGATTATGTGGATTAACCTGAGTTCCCAATCTGTTAAGTGTTCATTGTTTTTCCTCTCTTTACTCTAAATATCTCTAAATATATAGTGTTGTGTGCAACTTGGGGAATGAGAGAGAGAGAGAGAGAGACTTTGCTGCTGGCTGCCCAGAGAATCATCCAGCCACAGGGCATTAGCCAGCTGGTCACCATGGCAACCCAGTGAAACTATGAAAGTTCTCTTTGAAAGTTCATAGACCCAGCCAGACACACACACACACACACACACACACCGCTTCATCCATCCATCCATCCATACACCGTGTTAACAGTGTCCTTTCAAGTGTCCCAAGAAGAAGAACAACACTTCCCAAAGGGAAATGTAGCTGGGGTCGCAGGTGGTGTTGCACAGTCCAATGGCTGCTCCTCATCAGATACAGCTCATATTAGAGAGAATAAGAGGGCTTCTCCAGGACGGTGTTGAGCTTTGCCCTCATCTTCCGCTCCGCCACCATTCCCACTTCAAGCCCAACAACAGAGCTGGTAACACACAGATGCTGTTAAACTGCACCCAAACAAGGGTGCAGTTTAACTTTACACGCTACATTTAAATCCAGTGTTAACGCTATAGTGACACAAATAGCAATACAATAGCAAGGTGTTTCCTCTACCAATGGTAAAATGAACTTGCTGTATAAACTGGGAAACAGTGGGACCCCTAATCCCTGATACAAACCCAACCGTGGGGTTTGTGAACTCTAGTCCACCAAGTCTGTATCACATCTACATGTATATGTCAGATAACATGCTATAAGGGGTCAAGGAGGAGCTTGTACATGTTTTTATATGGATCCCCGATCCCGTCGTTGTGTTGGCAACTCGTGACACATATCTGTATCTTGCTATGCTAGTATTGGTGGTTGCTTTATAAAAACTCCCCCCTCTCCCTCTCTTTCTTTCTTTCTCACACACACACGCGCAAACACAGCTGCCACCCTCCAAAGTGCATGGCTCCCACATTCGCAGTATTCCTCCAAAGACGCAACATTTGTTTTTGTTTTTAGTGAACAGCAACGAGTTCAGAGTTCAGTTGGTTGTTGAGCAAGACAATCTCCCCCCCCCCCTTTACCTCTTCGACTATCTCTCTGTCTTCTCGCTCTGCCTCTCTCACTCGCACCCCACCCCCTCCACCCTGTCTCTCTCTGATCTTCCCCTTTCAGCGATGTCAGCAGCTTGAAAGATGTAACTATTTATTAAAACTGACAAGATTTATTGCCACGTCTAGGTGAAAGTGTTTGTGGGTAAATGTGTGTGTGTGTGTGTGTGTGTGTGATGTGCTATGCATGCCTGTGTTTGAATTGGATCTTCTTGAATTGGTGTGTGTGTGTGTGTGTGTGTGTGTGTGCACGTGTAAGAGAGAGACTTTGTGTTTTTATATATATATATGTGTGTTTAGTACTGTATGGTTCTGTTTGTAGGTGAAGCATGGGTAATGTGTGTGGGTGCGCCAGTGTACCCGTTTTGTACGTTAAAATGTAAATTGAGGTGCTTTTGTGTTCGAGTATGTTGGCCTTGGAAGTTTTATTCCTACATGAACGTGCACCTATATTTGTGTATGACCGTGTGTGTGTGTGTGTGTGTGTGCGTTTGTGGCTCAGCGGAAGAGGAGGAGGAAGGGAGAGAATGGAGAATCAGTTGCTGCTGTCTTCACAGCTGGCTCCAGGAAGCTGGATTACTGTTATTGGAGTTTGTGCGACGCAGCGGTGAAGCAGATTGTTTGGGAACAAAGATGCCTTGATGAGAGAGGCTGAATAGCAGGGCGCTACTTTACCCTGGCTCAACGCCATGTTTAAGCACTTCCCCTGTCTGTGTGTCCCTGCGGTGTGTAGTTCAGATAGGACAGAAGAAGACTTAGAGAGTTAGAGAGAGTCCAAACATAAGCAGTGAGCATTATTATTTGTAAGGTATAGTAAAACCTTTAAACTCCAACATACATTTAAAGCTGTACTGGCCATGAAAAATACACGTGCTGAAAGTAATGTAGTCGTACTAGTTAGAGGCAAACGTGTTCTGCTCCGGTATTATGTATGAATAAGGCACATGTATTAATCCTTCCCGGAATAGGAGGTTTTTAAATACCTATTGCAAAATAATACTAGAGCTTGTTCTAGACACTGCCTATTTAATGATTTATCTCAATTCTCAAATTAGATAGGGAAATTGACAAAGCAGATAACAAAAGTATCCCAATGGGAGGAACTGTTGCCTTAGCCAATCTTACTAAGGGTTTACTCAATACAATCTGTCCCCATTATGGTTTATCTTTCTGGCAACAAAGTCTGGCCCCGTCCCATTATTATCTTCAAAATCTGCATCAGGTTCCAAGACACCAGTGGAGTGTGAAATGAAAGCCTCTGTAAACCCACACAGGTGTTTTGAGTTCATTCGGCTTGGAGCTCTTGCTCTTTCAGACCCTGTTTCATTGACATCTCAGACTCTTTAATGTCAGTTGTGTTACACCTTTTAGGGCCAATTGACACATCTATGACTGATACATACAGTATGTGTGATTGATATCGTCACTTTGCAGAATATGGCCACGTGCCTTCAAGCTGCATGTCTAATCAACCACAATAACTCTAAGCCTGTGGTGAGTTAGGGGCTATACATCAAGCTTCTAATTGTAAAACCGGGGATAATTAGAAAAAAAGTAACAGAAAACACATGAATGTGATACAGTTCAGAGCAGAATAATGTAGAGCAGAATGTTAGCGTTCACACTATGGCTGTACTAAAAAAACTAGAGAAGGCATGTCAAAATGTCCGCTATTCATTCCAGTTAAACTGCTCACCCAGAGCATATGAGCATATGAGAGTGCTTTTCCCGTCTTCCACGTGTCTGGACTATGGTGTCGCAGAGTCTTGCGGGACAGAGCATGCATATTAATGTCTTCTGTTCCTAGTGTGTGTCCCAGTACCCTGTGAAGACGTCGTGCAAAAAACACAACTTTGCGGGGCTTAAGGTCAATCATATCAAATGTAATAATATAAGGGTTAAACTAAAGGCTGTTAAACATGTGCGGCATTCAAGGAAGCTTCATTTATGTTTTATAAGTTTTCTATGAGCCATCAATGGGGAATAGGCCTTTTTGGGGCATACTGTAAGAGCATTTGGCTGCAGTACTGGCGTTGGCCACCGCATCAAGCAGGACGTAAGCTTAGCGCACCTGACCATAGGGGGCTTGGTTCAGACGAGACCAGCTAAACGTTAGAAAGACAAGCGGCAGCGGCAGGCTCCGACGTTAGTGCGTCAAAAGAGCAATGTGATCTCGACGCTTGTACCGAAAACTTCTCCCGGATTAACTGTCTTCGACAGTTAGATTTTTTAGAGGGATGAAAGAGTTCATCCGCATTCTCTCATCTTGTCTTCATTAAGAACCTCTCTGATTGATGTATTACGCCTTCTTCTTCTCTTTTTTTTTAACACACCCCATCCCTGCTCTTTCTTTCATTAGACCAGGACAGATTGTTTCTCTTTCATCCCTCTTATCCGTTGCTCTGATTTCATCTTGTCTTGTCCCCCCGCCCCCTGTCTCTGTCTGTTAAAGACACAAGCCCTAAAAGATGGAGGAAAGACGCATCAGAACTGATGAGAGGCTGAACAAAGGGATTGCTGAGGACAGGCAGGGGTAATTTAGGTTTCAAGTAGTCCGTTTGTGTGTGTGTGTGTGTGTGTGTGTGTGTGTGATTGAAGGATGAGCACATTTGAGTGTGTGTGTGTGAGTTATATTGTGTCCTTTATGCTGGAACACACGCAGGGTTCTGAGGAATGCAGAAGGTTGAGTCTTCCAGCACACGGGGTGATTGTAAAGGCACTTTCAGGATGAAACAAACACATGCTACAGACTAAAACTGCCAGCTGAGAAGCCTCACCTCAGACTAGTCGCTACATTTTTATTGGCGCACGATGTATTGTTATTAATCCTGCAATGGCCTTTCAATGACGATGGCAGAAGTAATAACATGGACAATGGTTTAAATTATAAAGTACAAATTATAATAATAACACAATTAGGACATTTAGCAGACGCTTTTATCCAAATCATACAATTATGTCATAAATCATACGTATTAAGGAGCAGGTAGGAGTTGGGCATCTTGCTCAAGGATGCTTTCAGGCATGTCTGTGATAGAATTTAGGACCCTAACCACTAACCTATCCTGCCAGCATAATATAATAATAAAGAACTAACTAAAAGCATGTGTGGACTGTTCCCACTATATGTGGAAGTGATGTAAAAATTATATTAAGCCTAGCGTGTGTTGGTGTATGTCCAGCATTGTCAGTATTGAATCTCTTCTGGAAGCTGCCTATTACGTGCTGTAGTTACATTATGAACCATTATAGGTTAATGCAACAGCTAAACATAGAAACATTATACACAAGTGGGGTTTCAGACAAGCATTGTGATTGGTCCGAGACTCCAGGCGGAGCTCATATTTCCAGTGAAGCACCGTGAAGTGTACGACCGCACGAATGTAATGGGGTTCTGTTTTCTCACGTAGTGACTGGCGGTAACTAGGTTGTCCTACAGTCACACATTATTATAGAAACACCACAAGAGGGGTGTAATTTACCGAAAAAGTGTGATACATACAATACATACAAATTCTTTTGTATGTTTTATAGCCTTTATCTCACTGTTAAGATGTTTTTTCAGTTTCAGTTGAAATATTTTCAGAAATTAAGGCTAGCCAAAGACATGAAAGACATGTAGTAAAAGGTAAACCTAAACACGTGACAAAACCTACCTTTACAGGACATTTTAGATTAAGCCTTTTTTGTGCCAAATAGATACCTGACTGCAGCTTCAGGGCCAGGTACCTGGGGGTCTTCTACAACATGTCATGCTGTAGGTATGGAGAGACGTGTGGAGGGGGTGAGGGGCAGGTGTTATATACTAGGCTAGGCTGTGAACTCATATGGGGGTGATTTTACAAATTGAAAGCGAGAACTACAAGAGAGATATTAAAATTCACTTTACGTTTATTTTGGCATTTTCAAAAGGACATTTCACGCACTCTGTCTTCCTTTAACGAGTGTAGAGAGACGGACAGGCGGACGAATAAACATATTTGATAGATGGATGAAGCTAAAGAAATAGACAGAAACGCCTGTGTGACCCTGACAAATGTCATTCTCCCCTGGTTTTGAACTACCTACGTGGCTTCACTTCCCCCCTTTGTTGGGCAGAACAAAACATTTGCGAGGGCGTTCGCCTGCAAAAACCTTCATAATACATATGACTGTGCTAGTGTACAGCGGTAAATGGTCTTATCTGGCGCCAGGTATAGGCTACCGTCTGCATCCTCTGTTGCTGTGTTTAATACAGTTGCTCCTGTCTCTAGAACATGGCTGCACTTTATCATAATGTACGCAAGCTAACCGTATACATTCCTCTTAATGGTTCAGAGCTGCACTAAACTCTCTCTCTCTCGCACACACACACGCACGCACCCAGAGGAATGAGTGTCTGACTAAAAAGCTATGGCTAAATATACAGCTCTGCCGCCCAGAGAGAGAGAGAGAGAGAGGAGCATGAGAATCCTGCCCTAGCCTACTGTATCAGTAACGCCAGATAACTTTTCTGTGTGTGCGTGCACGCGCGTGGTACCTGTGTAAATATATTTGCTATAACGTGACTTTATACATGGTCATTTCTTTCTGCCCTTGTGCGGATCTAAATACTTTTGCATTTGACAAAACTTTTTCTTGTTCGAGTAAGAGGAAAATGCAATGAATACTGCCATTGATGGTAAATATGTGGGCTCTTTCATACTAGAACTGTTGTGATGATGATGTGCCATTTTCAAGTGTGGCCATCACACACGGTGTTGCTGTGATTTTGAACACTGATCCTTGAATACAGAAGTGTCGTATATGTGTGTGTGTGCGCGTGTGTAAGTACGTTTGTGTGTGTATCTGTTCATGATAGGCTACTACTGCCTGCAAAGCAGCGTTCACTCTTTAAATCTAGTCTGACCTGTACCCTTCATATAAGGATTACATTGTATCAAAAATTGCTGTCCCAAAATTGTTGTCACTGCTGATCCTTGAATACAGAAGTGGTCAACATTTGGTTGGTCAGAGGTCAACATTTATTGGTTTGCAGTGAAAATTTAATTAATTGTTTTCCAATAACATAACTACTGTTGGCCATGCAGGAACATGTACACGAGATCTTTTTTTCCCTCATTATTACGAGATGTTTTCTCATGATTACTAGATCGTTAAGTCATAATTATAAGATAAAAACTATGAACCTCTGAAAATTACAATTCTCCTCTCAAACCTCTACTCCCTAAATCTGAAGAGTATACTCCCCCAACCTAGGGTCATCTTAAGGTCAATTGCCATCCTGTGATATAAAAGGATATACAATTGTATACAATTTAACACAATTAATACAATTCTTGTTTAGCCATTACTCTTTTTTGTTTTAATATAATCTCTGATTGGCAGTATCAGTTTTAAATATTTCATATTAGATTACTATAACACATAAGCACTCATTAATACTAATAAGGTAGCCCATTTCTCTGGCCTATATGTTTTAACTGTTTGATCCAATGCAGCTGAAAAGGGATTATGTGGGGCTCTAAGCTGCTATTGAGTGAAAGCCTTTACCTGATTCCCCAGAGGTCTTTGCTGCATAGAGCCAGCGTCAATAATAAGGCGTGGAGGCCCTTGAGCCCAGAGAGCAGTGAGGAATGTTAAATAATTTTGTTGGTCGGTCCGGCACAGAAACCTAGTCAACAAAGTCAAACATTATCATATTGGCTTACCTCTCCCACCTCCCCCCCCATGACTAATTGCTGACCAATAGCCTACAGGTGTGAATATGTAAAACTGTGTCCTGCCTGTTTAATCAGCATGAGATTTTAACAGATTGTGTCTGGTATAGAGTTATGCCTGGTGAATACTAGAGGAATTTGGGTCAGCTTTGCCCCTGCGGACAATCTCTGGGGTGTTCCCTACTCAATTATAATTACAGTTACAATTAGGTCATTTAGCAGACGCATTTATCCAAAGCGACTTACAATTACTACTACTCCAGGCTGGTCTGAACCGATCCTCTGCCCAAATGATCGTGTAGTGTGAGGGGTTTACAGACATAATCTTAATGTTACCGACTGGCTCGGAGTCTCCCCGATATAGAATCGTAAATATCAAACATGTTTGATAGCCTATAGCTAATGAGAGCAGTGGTGCGGAATATTCTCCACCGGTTGGCGAGAATTCTAGAACCATTCTAAAATTTGGTTAAGATTAGAAAATTCAGGCCTTTTGCACCAGGACTTAGGCTCTCAGTCATAGATGACTGTGAAATCCTCTAAACTTTAGTTTGAAATACAACCTCGTAACCATAGTGCAAGGGAAAAAAGGATTAAAACCTAATGATTACTTCAAAAATGTGAGTAAAGTCTCTCTCTCCCTGGCATATCTCTACCAATCTCCAGTATATTTCTGCATGACAGAAATATATGCGCTGAGCTGGTGAAAGAAAAAGTGGTGTTACTCCTCCTCCTCTTCCTCCTGTACCGTGGGACTGACGAAGCCACCGTCTCATCCGCTCTGATCCCAATCTCATTTAGATTAGCCCTCCACCATTCCTTTAGCCTTACAAACATGTGAAATATATAACACGTACCCGGCACATACACATACAGGTGCTGGTCATATAATTAGAATATCATCAAAAAGTTGAGTTATTTCAGTAATTCCATTCAAAAAGTGAAAC
>JAOEHI010012827.1:0-31593 GCA_025447815.1 Percopsis transmontana
CCCCCCCCCCCCCCCCCCCCCCCCCCCCCCCCCCCCCCCCCCCCCCCCCCCCCCCCCCCCCAAGAGAAAGAAAAGGCAACATTTGCTGGCAAATCGACACAATAACACACACAGAAGCTACACAAGCTTAGCCTTTATTTACCCCTCCAGTGTTTTGCAGTGGTCTTTGTGTTGCTGTGCTTGTGAGCTTATGAATGACCGCAGCAGTGTTGTGGTGTGTGTTGTTGTGGTGGTAGGGGGGGGGGAGGCACAGCGGTGTTCAATATCTCCCCCACAGATCCAGCGGGACTGGGACAAAGAACCTTCCAAGTCTACCTGAAGATTGCAATCATCTGCCACAGAGAGAGAGAGAGAGAGAGAGAGAGAGAGAGAGAGAGAGAGAGAGAGAGAGAGAGATTTCATTAAACAATTATCAAAGACAGCCGTGATAGGCCTCGTAGCGCTGATAGCCTCCTTTCTGCTGGCAGCAGAAGCTTTTCTATGGGAGAACACTGCGGCTAGGTTCATGATTTATAGATGAAAGAGCTTCCAAAACAGTGATCAGTGAATGCATGGATGAGTCCAACTAGCAAGCTGCTACAACTCACAGGTCGGAGCGCGACCAGTGCAGAATGCCTCACTATTGAACGAACACCTCCGCCATCACTCAGTCGGCAGTCGGAAAGCCCTTTTATTCGTCCGATGCATCCATTTGGAGGAGACACTAAATGAGCCACAATGGTCGGCCACAAGTTAGAGTGTCAAATAGCCGGATCCATCAAAACATTTTGCCGACAGGTTTCCCCCTCCTTAAACACATTCCTGCACACAAACGCGCCCACATATCTTTTCTTATCGCTGCTGGGAAGTCAATCCACCGTGTGTGATAGGCCTGCCCAGTGCTAGCCAGGGCAGTATATGGGGGATGGGTACCGCGCTGCCTCAGAGTACATTAGCCCATGCTGATGTGCCAAATGCAGCAGCAATTTCACACCTGAGCAGACAAAAACATGACCATTCATTCTTGCCAGTGACAGGGAAAACCTCACGGCTTAAATCGACCATTTTGCATTAGACATGTGTTCCACATCATTCAAGTGAGGCTTAACAACGGAAATGGCAGAAATAATGTTTTTCCTTTCCAATTAACTTTGAAGAACCATTTGACTTACACACGATTTACAATTATCTCTTGTTTACATAAAGTGTGACCGTATTACACTTGTTTTTTGTAAAGACTGACTTTATACCTAATTGTCCAACGCATGTGTAACTGGCCTAGACAAACGCATGATTATCAGAAGACAACTCTTCTTTTGTTGTGATTTGTAATTAATAAGCCATAACTAACAACAGACAGCAAATTATTTATTACCACCATGTCACATAGGCCTACTGCTGTGCCAAGAAGCGGTGGCGGAACTTGAGTTTAATACACGGGGTGGCCAGGGGGTGGCCAAGGCTACTTCAGGGGGTCCATAGACCATGACAGAAAATGAGCCCTAACCTGGCATCTAAGGAGCATGAATGTGAGGATTGCTGATAAGGCGTGGAATTGGAAATTCACTTAACCGGGAGTCAGCGGTTGCGATACACTTTCTCGTTGTCCGTTGTTTTGACCGACAGGGTCATAAAAATTCTGTCATAATCATAGTCATTTTTTATTTTTTGCAGCGGCGAATCGTGACCCTCGACACTGGGCCTTCAGTGTTACCACAAGTCACACAAAAGTGGTCATATGCACTCAGAACGAGTGCACACACGTTACATATAGTAAAGCTAACCACACACACACATACACACGCGTGCGCGTAGTGTATAGGCTACAACCTGATCTACATATTTGCCTTATATGTATACTGTTACCGTAGCAACACTGTAATAGGTTCATCAAAAGGCTCGTAACAGACCTAGGTTGCCACAAACACCTCCTTATATAATATTATGCAGTCAAAAAAAGGCCTAAGATGACTGTGTGTGCTTCCGCAAATTGAATCACATTATTCAATAGTACCATACACATTATGAAATCAGACTCACCGAATTACATTTACATTTACATTTAAGCATTTAGCAGACAGAATGACAATCGCTGTTTGAAAACAATAGTCATCCTGAGGTCCTTGCTAGCTCAGTAACTGGCCTATATAAAAATTGCCACACGAAAAATAACATGGCTAGGCAAGCTAGAAGGCTTAGGCTTGTCAAAGAATACGCCCAACATGGCAATCTCGAAATCTGATTGGTTAAAGAATATGACAAAGGGGATTCACTCGAAATTCTGAAGGCCCCTTCCCAAATCTACCCAGAGACAGCACAGGTGAAAAATCTGATTGGATAAAAGCTCAATATATATATATATATATATTGACAGAGCTTTTATTTATATTTATATATTTATATTTATAAGCTGCACTAGTGGAAGCAGCGTTATATATAATTATTCACACTCACCAGCATTAGAAATGTGAAAATACTAAAGGTGAACTTAACATACAGTAGCCTACACCTGTAGCCTATCTACGTATGCTTCTAATAAAATAATACTGAACAAGCTTCTCTATTAAATTCTGTCTTCAGTAAGTTGGTGGTTGTCAAGTGCTGCTGTAAAGCTGTGCAGCTCTGCCACATATAGTGTTGAACATAAAAAACCTTGTTTGTTCACGATTAAAGGGCATGTGTCAAATCGCACTGGAATTAATGAG
This sequence comes from Percopsis transmontana, assembly GCA_025447815.1. Lineage (NCBI taxonomy): Eukaryota > Metazoa > Chordata > Actinopteri > Percopsiformes > Percopsidae > Percopsis > Percopsis transmontana. The sequence goes on from JAOEHI010012827.1 coordinate 2,685, forward strand.
AAGCGAAGCTGTTGTTTTGTCACAATGCCTGTTTACAGTCAAACACTGTAGCATTGCAGCATGTCAAGGCTGAAGGGAAGAGTGGGGTAAGTTAACCCACCTCCTGTAGGGAACAGAATCCTTTTGTCGTTTGGTAATATGTTTTTGAAGACATTTTTTAGGGTTGTGAAAGGGAGAGTATTTTTAAATATCATAGAAAAGATATAACACTAAGCTATATACTATACTATACTAAGTCAGGTTTTTTTTTCTAGAAAGGGGCATTTAGTTTGTTTACCCCCATTTGGATAAATTTAGCCCCGACTTAATGTAGCGCTAACCTAGGGTAAGTTGAGCCACAGGGCCGCGCGTTTTATCATAGATGCAGCTTCAGTTGAATCCTGAAACATGGGTAGTATAATTTTTCTTGAAGAAAACATCAAATTATGGCACAATTTACCCCACTCTCCCCAATTGGAATGCTCTATGTGGAAAATGATTGAAACACTGTAGGACACCAGTTTTTGATCTAAACTGCCCCATGCATTCTCTTTATACATACAGTAATGAGGGTTGCCATTAATAATAAAGCTGTAAAGTCAAACAGGGAGCCATACCCCTCCCATGTTTAATGTGACTAATGTTGGAATAAACTGCATTCTGCAAATATATAATCATGGCCTAGGTTTGTGTGTACTGTGTCCACCTCTACCCCCCCCCATGATCCCTGTATGTTGAGTTCACGGTGCAGGAATAGAGTTTGTAGATCATTTGATGTGTGATTTCCTGTGAACAAGGGCGAATTTGATGTACATGAGAGAAAAGACGGCAATTACGTAAGGCGTCACACACTCCCAAAGAAAACCACATCATTATTTTCTATGTGACACACTCAAACTCTGACAAAGGGTAGGAGCCAAACTCTTGCCTCAGGCTAGGGCAAGTAAGAAACAGTAAATGAGTGAGTGTGTGTGTGTGTGAGGGGATTTCAGACTCACTGATTCTCACTGACTCACTGATTTATATATTCTTTTCATTTATTTATTTGTATATTACATTTATTTGAAGGAAGCAGGGCCGTTTCAGACAACCAATTCAAGCAGAGCGTTATGGCTGCAGTACTTCTAACGTAGGGGACAGGGAGACACTTTACGATGGCCCACAGTGTGAGTGGGCCCTCAACACAAAGCATGGTCACAAACAGTGCTAACTTCCATGCACCGCGGCTGGGAGTGGGTGGGGGGGTTACTTCAGCAGCACCCTGACTAAAATCCTCTTGGCCACCTTTTAGCTATCAGACTGTACTGTTTGTGATGCGAATCACGGACTGAAAGCCGGAGCTGCGTGGTCAGTGAGACTGCGATTGTTGTCGCAGCACCATGTTGTAATGCCCAACACAACCACGGTTTGCGGAGACGTAGAGGATGAGGCCTCAGCATAGATGCAGGGATGTTCTGAATGTGGGGGAAGGTGGGTGGAGCCCATGAGATGGCAGGGCAGGACCTTTAATTTCATTCAATCTTGACCTTAAATGGATAAATGGCACAAAATCTGACATTTAAGTCTCACATGAATTGTCATGTTACAGTTGCTATGGCGCAATATAATTAGCTTGTCTGCACACCGGTGTGTGATTCCAGCATTCCAGCCCCAGCATTGTGGAAATGAGACCCCCTGAATAAACGTTAAGAAGATAACGCATTGTTTTTGCAGCTGCTGGTTGAAAGCCACTGCCAGCATCTCAATTCTTCTCCTATTCCTCCACATAGTCCATGGTGGAAAATGCAAAAAGCAGCGTTCATGGTTTCTTATGTAAAAAAATATCAAACAGCTGAGAGGTCCAGAGTCCTTAAATCTACTAAAAAGTGAGTATACCCTCCAGATAAGATGCAGAGGTTTGTGCTGTGAGCTGTGAATATGCAGTGATCTGTTCACAGCATTGGTATATTTAGCAGAGATTGGAGAGATAGTATGCCGTGTGATGCAACAGCTACACAAATGGTTGAAAGACCCATTTTTACTTTTGCTTTTGTGTGTGCGTGTGTAATTTTTTTGTGGGGTTTAGTCTATAATTCATGCAAAGGAGGGCAAGTCTGTCACATACATCTGCAGGTGACTTCAACAGATGGCATGTGTGTTGCTCTCCAATCACCAAGCTGCTTTCATCTCTTCACATCAAGTTGTCTGTTTTCACTTTTAATAATACATGCTGTGTATGTGAAGCCAGCCATTAATTTAACACGTGTACATGATAAGAAGCTCTCAAACCGCACATTTCACGAATGAGGGAATTTATGGCCCCTGTCAGGGCGGTGCAATAACCCCACGCTGAGTATGTGCTCTTCCAAACGTTCATCATCCCTGGCTGCTATGATCCAGTTCCGAACTGTAGTGGGCTTTGGCCGCTGAGCTGCAATAAAAGAAATGTGACATTGTGCCCGTCACACAACACACTACCAACTGACAGCTCTAAGGAAAAGACCAATAAATCTGTATTTGCACAGTGAGTATCCACTGTATGGGAAGTTCTGTGGCATAAATCTTTTTTTATTATGTATCTTTTTTTTTTGCATAGTTTCCCCCACGGTTCGCCCCACTTAAAGCAGTTGACATTTTGAAGTACTTTGCCTGCTAGCCAACTATATGCGAAGGTTCAGTGCTCATGACAACGTCTTGTTGGCGCACTGTAGCAGAGCGTGATCCAATCAATATGTGAGATTTTTTTAGTTGTGTGTGTGTGTGTGTGTGTTGTTGTCCGGGTATTACAGATTTCTCCCTATGTGTCTGTCTAATGCTGCCGGTGGCAGTCCCAGGCATCGCTGTTCCTCTGCGACTAGGAGGCTGCAGAAGAGCGTGGCTCAGCCACTGTGGTGGCAGGTCGCTGGACTCAGGGCTCCCCGTGCGCACAGCCAGAGGCGTCGCGGTGCACAGCTTCAGATTATACCCAGTCAGTGTAGCTAATTTGCCAGTTGTGTTTTACATCTCGCCTGCTTGTGGGGTAGCTCGCTCATTAACTGGAAGTTTCATATATATCCTCTGCAGCGACAACAAAAAATTATGGAATTGGATATGGAAATGATGCATTTACACTGGGCTTGCATTTGTGAAATGCACATGTGCATAATGTTTGGCAGCAGGACACCAATTCAGCTGCCCCTTAATGTATAGACTGCATGGATGTTGTTGGACAGTTGGATATTGAATTCAAAGTTCAAAAGGTTTAATATTTGAGGCCGTACAAAACACTACAACGTTAATTGTGTTCGACCACTCTGGGACAACACACATTTGCTGATTCTTCAAATACACAGTTTGTTTGTGGAAACAAAACAACCGACCTGTTGTGAGAACTTTAGGCAAGGAGATGAGGACACATTTTTAGCTGAACAGCTGCTATGTTGTTATTCTAGGGAATGGTTGTCATGTCAACCAGTGAAACTCAAAAAGCACTCATCCATTCGACTATTTCAGCTGATACTCGTGAAGGTAAAAACAAATAACAAGCTTTGTACTGTATAACTATTCCCTAGGTATGTATTTTTTTCCTTCACTATAGTGTCATTTTTAATTGGGGCAAAGTGGAAAAACAATACAGTAACTAGGTCAAGGGGACCTTGACTGTCTCTTTTATAAGCTTGATATGATGCCGGATATTGAGGACACATATGAAATTGTTTGACCATGCAGAGAGACAGGTGAATTAACCAATCATGTCCAACAGCCAAAGGTGTTAAGTTTAGCAGCCCAGCATTGTGCAAGGTGGGCTGTACTGCATTTCAAGCTAACGCTATCTGGCCGTGGCTGACTGCTATAAAAAGATTTGTTTTCACAAACCATATCCCCATACCTCACTGAAAGGTGATGCATGATTTAAAATGTATACATTAACAGTTTCGGTAGCGCAAATGCATTGCAAGTCGACCATCTGTTGTTTTATTTCTCAAAATAACATGCTTACATTCTGTGTGTTAATGGTTGTTCCACGTAATGAGCAGTGTGAACATCTTTAATCTCTGCCGTATTCCATATTCATAGGGCCACTCAGCATGCTATAAAGTATTTACAATAAAAACCCTTTCTAGAGCATTTTACATAGTCAAGCATTTTAAGTTAGTTGCACTGCCTGGGGCAAGAGGGAAAGAGGCAAAAGGATTCACTGCTGACGTCACAAACTCGCTGATTACCAGTCCAAGAATCACTGCTGCCACCAGGCACTGCATTTTGTTGCCCCCGCTATTACTTTGCACTCTGTCTGCCTAGGCAGAATCTATAGCACAACAAAAATTAGCCACACGCAGATGTTTGAGTGTTTCTCAGAAGCGTTTAAGGCTTGATGTATGCTATTATAAAAGCGGGCTGACGGGGAGTGCATTGTCAGCATTCTGCAGTTCTAGTGAGCGACTGGTGGAGGGGGCGGGGGGCGGCCTTCTGACTGAGGATATGACAAGATAAAGAATATTAAATTGCACACTTCTAGCAATCATTACCTTTTGAAATTAAACATCTCCATATAAAGGGAAGTACAATATTGATATGTTTTGATATATTTGATGTGTTTTAATTCTCTTGAAGCACATTTTTCTTCATACTTTTTTACTGTTTGATATGACACGGCGATGTACTTGAGCGTGAAAAGATATTTTCAAATTATTATTATTTTTTAATTACAATAAATCTCCCAATTTTAAAAAGTGGGCTATTGTATGTCCACGTCAGTGCAATAGAAAGGCCAACTAGGGTATCTTACGTAAAGATTAGCTAATTTCCTCCCTTGCGTAACATAATAATTGCAATGTTGTTTGCTCTTATATTGGGTGTGTATCTGAAACATGATGCACCAACTGGTGTGCATGAACTCTAATGAGGTTGAATCACGTTGCAATATGTGCCTTCATCCTAAGCCTATTTCTGTGCAGAGAAATCAATCTCCCAAGAAAAATGGGATAGAGTTGTGCTTGTATGTCAGTTTCTCTATGTGTGTGTGTGTGTGTGTGTGTGTTTGCTTTGCTTTGCTTTGTGTGAAGCCGCGCAACGTTCACTCAGCCCTCTGAAGAATTGAATGCTGCTCCGTTCCTCTGGCTCCATATTAAACCGTCTTCCGTATTACAGACCCTTCCAGCAGCATGGAGCAATCACAGAGAGGGAGCAGACACTCCTGGGGCACTGTTCCAAAGCAGAGCCGCGTTTAAACGCTGCTTTGTGCCTTCATTAAATATACAGGGGTGATATCACCTTGATTCACAACCCTCACTGAGGAGTGTTGGGAGGAAAATCCGTACAGGCCAAATGTAAAGTTAGGGGCAGTTTTTCTTAGGCAAGGTAAATGTACCTCCTGTTGGTAATGCAGTTTTCAAGTGTGCGTGAGGACTATAATCAGGTCCTGCTATTAAGGCTGGGCTGAGTTCACGACACCATCGCCCCAGAGAAGTTATTTAACTTCGCTTTTAATTAAGTCAGCCTACACAACTGCTTGTTAGACTTAGAGCTTGATTAACTCACCATATTTCTACAGTTCATCCACTTTTAGGCATTTGTGTGTCCAGTCAATACCACCCTCCCCCCAACATACCTGTACACACACTGACCTAAAATACACACAATGTACACCACAGCAGTAATATGGAAACTGACAAGAGAATAACAATGGCGCTTGTCACTGTAATACATTATTCTAAATCACCTCCGTAAAGCACTCTTCTGCAGGGCAGTCTTGTTGTTCATTGTAATAATTCCTCATGTGCTGACACATTTCTCATTTCAAATGCAACAGAAATATACAAAACATTTTCTGTATATGTCCAATAACCCACCTGAGGGATGTATTGGGAGCTCCCAATCTAATAATTTTTAATAAAAAGCCGGTGAATAATGACCAGAAGCAAGTTAATTTGGACCAACACAAAGAGATGGGCTCTTTCATGGATGGCAGAGAAAGTACAGAGTAAACAGTCAACCGGGATATGTTTTACAGTAATGTAAATATATATATATATATATATATATATTAACTGTCAATCAAATATTAGTGTCTCTCTTGGGATGCATATAATGAATAAATATGACATTAGAAGTACACAGCGTAATTGGAAAATAAACGGATCAATGAGCCATTCATATTTTGTTTATCCTGTACAAATGCTCTATTAAAAAATAAATGTCCTTTAAAATTTAAGCAACTCAACTTTAAAATGATATAAGTGTCATTCTAATCATGAACGATGTTGTGGAACTCGTCTTGCTAATGAAACAAATATAGCGACCCATAAAAGGGTATCGGCAGTAGCATGGAAAGATGTCCCTAGCACATTTCAGCCTATACAATAAATCTACGCCCTTGTGTCTTCATCTTGCTCAGATGACTGCTGTCATTGTTTCCCCTATAAAAGGCAACTATAAATGTGACATATATATATAACATACATAACATATATATGGGCATCACAACATATGCATCATATTTTAAGGTCCTTCTAACCAGCCCTTGCCTTTTTAATGAGTGTTTAATAAACTTGGTATTATATAAAGCAGTTTCTCTGTTGTCCATATACCAGACGACTAATAAATCATGTGTGAAAAGTGTCACACTATTCACATTTATTAGACTGATTAAATTCTATGCTGGTAAATCAAATCAAATCTGGCATGATTACGGTTACGATACAGTTGAGTATAAGCCATAATTAGTTTCCGTAAAACTAAAGTTATGGTGGTGCCCCTTAGAAAATAATATTATTGTGAGAATTCATCATTAATTAATAAATATTATGGTGGTTGTGTGCTCCTGACATGCAACGCTGGGGGTTTGGCATGCACCTCACCTGCATTGCTGTCTGGTGGTTTGGCACGCCAACAACCGAAATCATAGTTTGGTATTCCTTTTTTATGGTTCCTGTAGTGTTTTCACCCCACTTCTTATAAGTATTTTAAGTCTTTCGACTTTACCAACACCAACCTGGTTGATCGCTCGGGGAGACGATTGTGATTTATGAATAATTTATATTTCATATGTAGTCTGAATCAAACTCAAACTGATCAGTCAATAATCTGAGGAAATATGAATCCTTAACAATAGGATTGATCGTGTTCTTAGATACACAAACAGTGAGATATTTCTTCTCAATATAAAGTGAGTTTATTACATAAATTCAGTGTAGACTATATAAAGTGTAAAAAAAAACAGATTATAAAGGCATTATCCTAAGCACAACTTCACATAAACAGTATCAGTAGCAACACAATATCCTGGCTTCAATAACCTGGTAGGCCTACTCAATCAATAACAACACAATATTGCTTCGTTTCAATATGCCATGAGGTTATACGCTGTCTGGTGGTGGGGCGCGGACCAGAATCCGAGAAAACAGCTTACTTTTAATTCTGCTTTCTGTGATCTGACATGATAATAGGTTATAGGCTACTTAATGTCTTTGTGATAAATGCATTAAAACTATTATACTCTGTTGTATTTGCAATTGCAAAACACAAACGAGTTTTGAGTATTTCTACCTTGAATGGCCATAACAGTTTCTCAGTTGCCACAGGATTAACCTGCCCCCTCTGCTATGTTGTTACAGCTTCATATCTTTATCTGCACTCCACGCAGATGAAGCATCTCGACAGTCTATCGCTAAGAATGTGTTCTCCTGTTAGCTAACTCTTGTCCTTATGATCCACAAATCAATGAGTGATTTCTATCCTTAGAACGCCAATAAAAATCATCAGGTTTTCGATTTCAGCATTTAAAGCCCATATGTAGAGTGGGGTCGTGGTTTTTATATTGACATTAGGCTATGAAGACACAGTACTGAGACCATGAACGGAGGGCCAGGTGTCAGCTAAATGATTCTAATATACGGTGCTATATTCTCTATTTCTACACCAGCTTCCCCTCAAACTAGTCTCTGTGTGTCTCGTGTGTGTGTGATTTCTGAAAGATGCCATGTGCTCTTCGTCTCCCAATCCTGGATCCTCTATACACTAACAAAAACCAACCCAGCACAGTGATATAAAACCACCAGGTTAAGTCCCCATATATCAATAATCTCCAGTCTCATTTCCTCTGCGGGCTCTATGTGACCTGTCTGAAGCAGGGGTTGTGCACGTGCGGCCTTTATCAGACCGATGATTTCGCCGCTCGTGAGCCTGCTAACAGGGAAGGCATAAGAGACACAATCCCCCAATCCCCAAATGCAAAAGCGAGCGTGCCTGGCCATTTGATTAATGCAGCAGCTTGTGAGCGAGATCTAATTGTAAAAGCAGGGTAAACACTTTGTGTAACCCCACTCCAAGGAAAGAAACGGTGCAGATCAGAGCGCTCCCTGGTGTATTGAGGAGAGAAATTGCTTTACAGATGAGACACAGACTTGCGTACAAATGCAGGGTGCTGTCACCCCTCTGTAACCTTCCCCACCCCACCGCAGCACCTGTGAATCAAATTTCTATTAAAAATCAAGACGGTGGAACAGGCCTTTCTCTCCGATTCCTCCCCCGTGTATTAACTATGCTTGTCCTGTGAACGCTAAGTCAGATCCTTGGACCTGACTGTAACTGATGACTTGAGGAGATATAAATCACACTTGAATCGCAGCCCTGAGATGTCAGCCATTAAAATACAGTGCCTGCTAAAGCGGATACCCGGAATGCATACCAAATGATTGGTAGTCAGCAATGCCGTATGACACAAGGTGATTACCTTATGCAAAGGTGTTTGACTGAATCTTTAATATCTGGGGCTGTTTAAATAGCTGTCAAGATATATTTCAAGTTAAACTGCCAAGAGTGGCTTCAAAGGAATCTTAACAAAGTCAGTGAAGAGCGTATGCATTGACAGTATGCAGTTCCACCCTATAGGCATGAAGTGATCACATCTACACAAAGACGGCTGATTGGACATGTTTGGCTCCAGAAACTGGAAGGCAAGTGTGAATAATCCCCTGGCCTTGACCTGAGGACAACAAGGTGAGGACATTTTACATGTAATTACATCAATCACAAAGCACATACATGTACACCACAGACATTTATATGCAATTCAATGACACTGCATGGCTTGCAGTATTAAAGCTTTTTCTAAGCTTCCATTGTGAGAGGAGTTTTTAACATAATTGCCTATGTCCGTGCTGGCCGCAGATTCTATTACTTTCACTGCCCTTTTTTGTCATTCCTTGGGAGCTGATTATAAAAGTGACTGGAAAGATAGTGATCTTTTTTTAATGCTGGCACAATTTCCTCCCGATTACACATTATCCAACTCTCTAAAACATGGGCAAGTACCCAGGCTGAGTACACTTACATTAGACAGAGGTGGTTTAGCATATAGATTGTGTATAACTGGTCTTGGATGCCTTGATATCAAACGTGAAGATAAGTATATGTTTTGTTAGTTTGTTTATAAAAAATACATACCTTAAAATTACCTTAAAAAAACTTAAGCAACTTGTCTCTGCTCCTACTAGAGTTCTTGGGTGTAGTGAAGCAAATATTAGTTTACTCACTAAGGCTAGAAAAATAGTAACCACTACACCATTCAAATGTCCTATAGCTCAGAAATAATTGTGGGAGTTTTTGCTCTGGCTTGGGTGCAGTGTTATTTCTGGGTATTTAACACATTTAGCTGATGTTATTTAGAGAAAACAGGTAGAGGTCTGATTTAAAAAGATAAACTGACTGTTGCAGGGAACTGTAGACCTCTTGGTTGACTAGTAGTTACCATAAGCTGTTACCATAAGAAGCCTCTTTTCGAGTGCAATAATGCATAATTATATACTGTATATTTACAAATACAAGGGGAAAGTAGTTTCCAAGGGGGAATACTTCTGTTGTACACCAGGCAAGACATGTGACTGACATAGGTCAGTGTGGGTTACACTGCCTGTAAACAGCACACCCCTTTGTCTTGGCATTAGGAGACTTTTTTAAAAGACTTATTTTTTCCTTTAAGCTGAACCCTGACAAAATTGTTATTGTGAAAATGTCATTATTAATGATACACCGGAAAGGTTAAGCTCATGAGGTTAGCAGAAAGGCAAGATGACCTTTAAACTTGATCAAATTCAATCCCTTTACTTCTAAAGTTTCAACTTTGTTCAGTAACCTCACTGTCTGTTGAATAAATATTGATAGAAAGATGACATTTCATTGTCTGTGCGCTGGCTGTTTAAGACATGTGAAGAGACTTTCCATTCTAAACACTTTGCCAACAGATGCCTCTTTTGGTTTGATATTTGTACTTAAAATATTTCACCCATCAAATGATTTCACTTTCAACTTGCGTCAGCACAGAAAATATAAAAGTGTGCGTTTGTAGGCAGTGATGAATTTACTGGCGTGTTTGAAGGCAGTGATAAATATTAACACTCCTGGAATAACCGGAACAATTTCCTCTGCTTCATTCCCAGTTCCCCAGGGAAATGCTGGTCTTAGATCCTGTGTAACACTATTGACGTTTTGTAAAGAAATGCCTTGTTTGTCATGATCGCATGGTCAATTTTGCAGCGTAAATAAACTGGTGCATTTCTCGGGTGTCTGTACTCCAGCCCTACCTTAGATGTTGCCAGTACACTATGGCAGCTTGTCAGTCTGGCAACCTATATTTATTGCCAATCCTTTTATACCTGGTTGGGGGCTAATTCGTCAGAATCCTTTCTAGGTCAGTATTTATTTTGTATCTTTTAGCTGGACAGCCATAAGCCACCACCACATCAGCAAGCTTTTTCCACTTATGAAATCATGTGAATCCTTGGGAAAGTCACCCATATACTTTCCCATATTGATTAAATTGTGACACACCACCAGTGTGATTGATCACGCTTGATTTGACATGTCACCGTGACAGGTTTGAGTGACACAGAACCATGGAACTAATGTAACAGTAGGGGGTTGTGCTGTGCTATTCTGTCACTGTTGCACCATGTCTCCTGAAACCACATCTTCACTCTTCTTTTATATAAAAAAAAACAAAAAAAAAAAAAACACACCTGTGAAAACGACTCAAAATAGACCAATCATTGCGTGTCGAATGTGCAGATCTCATTCTTCACCTTTACATTTCCTTTATTTCTGGCCTGTGATCTTAGAGGTCACTAAGTAAGAGTCTGACTGTACTCCTGTGGGACTACACTACTTTAAACAGGTAGAAAGATCTAGTCTTGAACAACCAATTGCAAAAACAAATCCCTTAAAACAAAAAGGTGCCTATAAGGTAGACAGCTGCTTCATTACGCACATCCTTGAGGCTACTGCAGAAGTCTTATTACCTTTGAGAAACAAGATTACTCTCGGGGGATTTTAGAAACTCATAGCATTTACACTTGTTTTAAGACCAATTTGGCAGTGGTTAGGCCTCTTTTAAGACTGTAAAAGCTAGAAGGAAAGTGGGGGGAAAACTCAATGTTCATTCAGTACAGAGGTGACAAATCAACTATTAAAAAAAGTGTCTCAATCTAATTTGTTTATTAAGAAATAAAGCAGGCATATGAATATAGGCACAGGAAACTTTGTGCAGTAAAAATTCATCTCAATAAAGAACTTCCACAGCAATATGAACACAAGTTTCAAACTCCTATAGGCTCACAGCAAAAGAATCATGAAAAAAAAGACATACATGCCCTGCAAATGCTTGAGTGCCAACAGACAAGAAACTTTCATCTGTCAAATACCCTTACATGGCCATTCTTAGTACAGTTTATAGTTGTCAAGAGTGAAAAACTTCCAGCCTCAAGCGGCAGGTTTTCAGAGACTCATGGTACTGTGATGCAAGGAGCCATGTATGGATGGGGGAAAGGAGCTAGTAGCAACTACTTTCCATTCTACCTAAAATATTTTTTTTTATATATATATAGTTCTCTATATTAAATCGCTTTAAAGCTGCAACACCTGGGATGTCGTTTCAAGGACCTTCATAATGACTGAAAGCCAACCCTCTGGGTGTTAAGAACAGCATGACGGTGCATCGAGTCAAATTTTGCTTAGTGTTCAAGCTTGAGGAGTGGCATTTAAACTGAAGAGGAATGACAATAAGCAGAGGTTAAAGCTAGTGGAATCTCTCCTTCTCCCCGCCCACTCTTTAAGCAGTAGAGAGAAAACATATTGATCCCTCAATTTGGAAGAACTCTTGTATTCTGGAGAGGTTTGGTCTCATTGACAGTTAATGGAGCCTGTCGACACGGGGAAAAAATGACACACAGTCTAGACATTGTTTTGCCCATTGGGTTCCCCAGGACTCAAGATAGAGGGGATGCGGTTGGGAGCTCATTTATGGATGTGTGTGCTCGATGTGTGGGATGCACATCGCTCTTATCTATCAGAGCAGAAGGTAGGAAATACTGCTCTCTAGCACCTTTGGCTCGCTGTAGCACTTCAACATGAAAAAGGCATCGAGACGCTGAGAAAACCTCGGGTTCATTTTAAGAATGTAAGGAAAAAATGTTTCCAATTTAAATGTTATGTGAGTTAAAAACCAAAAAAAGTGTTAAATGGCATATCAATGTTACTAAAAAAAAAAAAAAAAAAAAAGTGTGTAGTGACATAATCTATATTGTTTAAAGATAAAGCACACTTGGGAAGATATTGACTTTGGTCTCACAGCTAAACTAAAACACGTAAAGCCTCTACAGCTCATCCCAATACACTACAATTATTGCTCCAGCAAAAAATAATATAGGTGAGATTTGCATAGTTAATATTTGCACTACACATTTCAGCCACATTTTATACAACAAAGTGAAACACCAAGAAACCCTTCTATATAATTATAAAATAGGTTAGAGTAAAAAATACACAAAATCTAATCAGAAGAATCTTGAATTAGTTCTGATTACATCTTCTTGCTATAAGCGTGACAGAAGAAACGGACAAAGGAATAACACATCATTGTCCAGCTGCTCTGCTCTAACAGCATTCTCCCCTGGACAGAGATACTCAATAATAAAGATGCTCTGCTCCTATGAGATATCAGAGTAGGAGCCTAGCTGGTACCTTAGGCAGCCTCTGCGAAGCAAATACAGGTCAGACGCACACTATGCAAAGGAGTGAGTTATATTTTCTTTGTTGAAACCTTTCTGGTGGAATGAAAATAGTCATTATTGACCAGTAGATCGTCTCTCCTTTCTTTCCAATAAAAGAAGGTGGATTTTAGATGCTATCCATGGCCTTGAACTCGCTCAGGGCCTGCACAGGGTTGACGTGCTTCTTCTGGGAAGATCTCTTGACTTTGTTGGTCTGGCCGTCGTCCTGTTTCTCTCTCTTCACCAGGGGCTTCTTCTCAGGGGCCTTCATGCGCCAAGAGATGGCTGGCATGTTGAGGGACTGCATGCCTTGGGACTTCTGGTACTTGGTGGATGCCACATACGAGGCCTTCACAGTGGACACCACCGTATTCATCAGGTTCTTAGCTGCCTGGATCAGAGACATGGCGCTGTCCACCTGATTACGGGAAAACAAAATGCACGGTCAGCCTGGCAATATGTCAAAGGATGGTATATCTGAAGTCTTGAGGTCTATCTCAAAAAAAATAAATAAAAAAAACTACTTTTAACATATGTGACTTTTAACTTGTATGATGTGATGACATCTTTGCAACTTGAAGTACTCTAGTGAATGCGGTTGTCACCTGTTCTAATAAAATGCTCTGCTTATGATGGCTGTTTTAGATACTATCAACACATGTAGTCAAGTTATTTTGGATAAAAGGGTCTCCTAAATGGCTCAAATCTAAAGGCATAGCTTCACATAGGAATCTTATACAATGTTCAAATTGTGTCTCGGGGGTTCCCGATGGGAGTTTAAATAAATAAAAACCTTTGCCACCATCTCTGTGAAATAAATGTAGGCTGCAATTTAGACTGCAAGAGTGATTAATCAACAATTAAAATTGAATCACCTCTGACAATAATTTATTTGAGCCTGATGCACGTTTAAAAACAATTTTAGGCAATAGATTAATTTAACAACCTTATAAGACAAGATCAGTTGACATTAGAAAAGTGGACAAATGTCCATTAAGCAACAGGGCTAATATTGGTAGTGATGCGTTTGTGTGAGTCAGAGCTGTCACAGATCTGCTAGTAACATAAACCAGCTCCACAGTTGAGGGGGCAATGGACCTTCCAATAAAAGGCCATGTCTTCTTGTGTCAATTTTGTGCCTGCTCTCTTTGCATCCTGTTCATGTAAGCTTATTAGTCATGCGCTTGTATGAGTGCACATGTTTTGCCACTAGTTCTGGTATGGCTGTACCAGAACTGTAACGGTGCGTTCCATTAAATGTGACTAAATGCAAGTACTGCAGCACATGCATACATCACACAGTTATACGTCAATATTCATTGGGAAAATCTGCCAATTATTGATTCTGGAAAAAAGGTCAGATTGCAAAGCCTAGTTACTTTTGTTACCGTTACTTTGTAAGCACTTCTGATTTCATTTTAGTTTTAAGTTTTTAAGACTTAAAAACTTAAACTAGCTTAAATTTCATCCAAGCAAGTCCTAAAATACACCTTCATAGCCATCTTTCATTTATTTGCTGCTTTTCAGCTACTGTGGCACCTTCAGATAACTAGGAACTGGCAACTGGCAACTAGGAACTAAAGGTTTGTGATTACAATGGCGCTGAACTTACTCCAGAGACTACGAGCTCTCCTCCCAAGTTCTGGACTTCAGCCTTGACCTTGCTGCAGATGTTGAGCTGGTGGCAGTACAGGGCTATGCGTTGCAGGTAGGCCAACAGGTCCTGCTTACAGGCTGAGTCAGGGCACTGGGGAATACAATGAAGGAATACAGTTTACATGTCATAAATGTTCATATAAATAAATAAATAACACCCATTGCAGATCAGATCACCTGCCTGCAGGAAAACCGAGCTAGCTTCCAGACTGTTTGAATGCTTGGTATAGGTGTTTTCTAACCATTTTAAGACACTACACTTGGAGGTAAAAGTGGATAAATTAACTACTCAGGGATTGAAAAAACATTAAAATAGCCCGCTATATGCATAATTAGTTCTCCAACGAGGCATGCTGCGGATACAAAATGTTTTAAAATGTCTGGAAAATGCCATTTTAGGACCACAGCTGCAAGTCGTCGTTGTAGTTTCCAACGAGGCGTACTAGCACTCAGCAACAACACTGAGGGGTCATGAACAGTTAAGAACAAGCAGGACAAAATGAGTCAGCCTATCAGAAATCTGTTAACCTCAAAATATCCCAGAACTTAATCATAATGCATAATATGCATCCAATTTAGCACCGTCAATCTGCTTGAGCTGCTTCATCTAATCTTAATTAGACCTAGGTCCTGTGTTGGAACATCACATGACAACCTCGTCCCTGGCTTGCTAATCAGGCCCCATGCCAGCTTGATAATGAGGCTACAGTCCTCTTCCTTGCTGCCCAACAGGTGATGATGTAAACACATCAATTGTTCTCTGAAGCCTCACATTAGCTCCTAATAAGATATAGATGGTTTAACTGAGACGGGATCCCGGCAACATGTTAGCACTAATCAAGGCATAAGCAAGGACTTCTGGACGGACCAAAAAAAAAAAACACTAGTGGGAGGTGCAGATACTGTAGCTTATCCCATTTAAATTTGTCATTCAGCAGATGTTTCTATCCAAAACAACATTTGTTTATATTAACTCAAAAGGGCCATTATTATCCCAATACTCTAACATAATACAGTATCTACCTGGAAAAGGTACACAGTGAAAGTACTTGGCGGTTTTAAAGAGGCTCCCATTGGTAGCTGTTAATTCCAAGTGCAGGCAAAAGGTTAGAAGAAACTAATGGCAGCCAAGCTTTTAATTGATGGATTATCTGAACTGTCCGCTGACACCAAGCAGCGTTTGTAAGGAGCGGGCGAGGTCAGAACTGTAAACCTAAAGCCCTACACTGCAAGATCTACACTTTTGACTGTTAGAGAGAGTTAATAAAACAGTTAAAGTTTATACGACTTAGTAATTAGCCTAACCTGAAGCCTTTATGTCCAGTAATTAACTGTTTGAACTATTATAAGAAGTGACTGGAAGAGAGCTTTTTCTGAGAATGAATGATCTGGACACTTGAAAACAGGCTGTGAGTTATGATTCTCCTAATCATACCGAGTGCATCAGAGTCCCTGGTGGGATAAAGCACTCTGAACATGGCACATGGAATAACACACTATCACTGCCTTCCCAATTGTGCTCAATCACACACAGCAAACACAAAGTGTATCATCATTTAGCCACGGCATCCTATAGCTAAACAAAGACACACACACCTTACCCCCCATGCAACGCAATACTAATCCAGAAGCCATATTATGTACGTGCGTAAAACAAACAGCGGGGCATCCATAACATAAGCCCTCGTTGCCACCTTACGCTGTGAAATATGAGCAGACTACTGTCCCCCGGGAGAGTGCTGTCCCACGACAATTCTGATCAAATATAGCAAGGCCTTTCTATTACAACCAGCCACACCTGATTAACAAAAGAACAGGCTAAGGAGCGAGAAGGACTGAAGAGAAGGCATGCTATTGAAGCAGGGGAAAGAAGGCCAGACAGGAGGAGGCTTGGGGAAAGAAGAGAGCGGGAGGGGGGCGATCGTCATACAGGCCAGGACTAATATATGGCTGAATATCTGGAGAGGAAAAAAAGAAAAGAGCCAGGGAGCAGAGAATAGAGGAGGAAGGAGGAGGAGAGAGAAGTGAATAGTCAGAGAGAATACGCGGATGAGGAGAGGGCCAGAGGGGGAATAGCATGAAGGAGTAAGGGGGAGAAATCCAAGCGGGGAGTAAGGGGAGGGAAGCAGACGAGAGGGTTCGAGTGAGGCTGGGGAGCAAAAGAGGATGCGTGCGTGCTTGTGTGTGTGTGAGCACAGTAGCGCGGAGCTAGGTTGAGGCTGAATGCAGCATGCATGCTAATGAGCGCTCGGGGAAGTATTCAGATGGCTAAGAGTGGGGCACTGTGAAAGCATCACTTGTGCTTGTACTTTGCTCAGCTGCTAGCTTCACCCTGCACTCACAGGAAACACTGTAGGGCTGCGTCCATGGGAATACATGAGTTGCATGGACAAGAAGAGACACCGCCACCTTTTCTTATAAAGAGGGCTGCATTAGAAACAAAACATGAGTCTAGTGCATGTTCAACATTGATGCTGTTTATATATGCGCTTCATCTCAGGTGCAGCCAACTACACTGTCCTTCCAGTCCACATCCAACCAGGCCATGATTAATACAATCTACAGTGTGTATTTATACACATTTTATACACACATTTATACACATTCAGTACTCGGTCAATCTGATTTCTGCACCTTTAACACTGCCCCATTGTGAAAAGTGCATTCAATATTTTGACGTGTATGCATATAAATGTAAATGTGCTTAGAGAATAACATGAATTCTGATTGGATTCTTGGATTCCATAATTTCTCTTGATTTTCAGTGTTTTGTCATAATCGAGACCTAGGGGAGTGTTTCCCCAGAGTACAGCATCTACAAGTCAAATGTGTAGTAAGCAACTATGTTGACAGCCACACATTTCTACCTCACCATTTCTACATGGCCCGTCAGCTGTATGGCTCATGTGCGAGAGAGAGTCATCAGTGATTCATTTATATCTTCTGACCCTCCATGTTAGAATGAAGACTTCCACCATTGGAGCGCCTCGTCCATTTCGGAGGTTCTCTTCTAGCAAAAAAGGCATTGTATGGTGCCAGCTCTGGCCGTTAAAGTGCCTGAAGTGCCATACTGGGTGATGCAGCCCCTGTGGCTTTGGAGCACACTGCGACCTGTTATTAAGTGGGATGGAGTTCATCTTGCCTGGTCAGCTGTTACGGAGAGCTGGGGAGTGCGGAGGGCTTCACAGTCTATGCCGGGGATCATTTCAAGTGAAAAGCAGAGTGAAATATGGGCGAGCTACCCATTTTGTTAAGGAGAATGCGAGGGTGGCGTTGTCTGCTCACTTTTGTAAATAGGCGTATTCTGTGTAGTGTAGCATGTGTATCAGGTGAGCGGAAGGTTATTATTCTATCTGCTAATTAAATCTCTAAAGCAGTAATGTGTAACAGAGATGACTTTTCACACGTTTCCATATTCATGCGGCATATTGTGCACCGCGGGGGGTGGGGGCAGATCTGTGCGTTTACTCCTACCACTTCAATGCAGTTTTGATTGAGAGGCTTCAGAGCACAATGCACAAAAGTAAAAAGACAATTATTCCACAGGCCACCAATGATGGGAGGAGGGGGAGGAACTGCAGCAAGCCAAAAGGATACAGGCAGCTGTTGAACAAAGATATTTCACTGTGCTGTGTGTCAGGTAATGTCATGATATGAATGATCATCAGGAAGGTCAGGTTTCATCAATCTGAAATGCCATGTAGTTCTGCTGAATTCCATTATACACAGCAGAGGCGGTGGCAGCAACTTCACTGCTGCTGTTGCCACCCAGTTCCTGACCTTTCAGGATGCGTCACCCAGAGGAAATGCCAATTTCCAATATTTACTGACACGGCAGCATTCTAATGTTGTGCAGCTAGTGCCGTGTCTGCAAGTGGCAAGAGCAGCCTGAAGACAGGTGACGCAGAGGCGTGTTAGGGTTTAATTGTTTTCACACACTTCTTGTCATCCTCAGAACCAAGTGTCACAATTGGAGTAGTTTGCCCCATGTGTGGCTTAGTTAGAGGGCACTGGCTGAGGAGGGCAGGGACAGCAACACAGTGACAGGCAGGGTTTCTGTGTCTTGTTTAAGGACACGTGAGCAGGGTGTATGCAATCTGGCCGGGGGCAAAAGGTTAAAGGAAAAACCACCAAGCCACCTCAACAAAGCAGATCCAAACTGTATTAGCTCCAAGACACAGGTAGATCTGCCTTATAAATCCTCCCATATCTCAGTTTACCAACACCCCTGCTTGCTCCCTGGCTGCATACAGTCACCCAAACTGTCTTTATTTAGGAACACAGGCATTTATGTAAAGGTGTGGCAGACAGAGTAAAGACAATTCCTCAAGCAAAGTTCAGTCAATTTCATCCAGTGACTTAAGCCCTCTGACATACAAGACATATGCTAGAGAATGAAATGCCAGACATTGCTGCCGTGTGTGTTGAACGGTGAACTGCAACTTCTGCACAAACAAAGCACGAGGCAGCTTTACCTACCATTACACCCCTGAAGAGCCTCGGGGCTTTGAAGGGTTAACATGGGTTACAGTGCACTTGCCACCATTAGGAGGGACAGCGAGAGTGACATGGATGACAAGGTTTAGGCAGACAGGGATACAAATGTACTGAACCGCCAGCTCCAGCCAGAAAAAGACTGGGGATAGGAAAGTCTGCTGTTTTGAACGGAGGTCTGTAGGCACTACAACATGAACACACCATAAACAGCACCTCCAACAGCAAAACAAATGTATCACTGTTTTTCCTGTTATAGCACACACTTCAGCACACCTAAATATGTTTCATACAAGATGGAAAGCCGTATTGGGGAATCAAATTTAGATGGTTAACACAAAAGTGTCCTCTTTAAATCTTGTTAGCTAGGGTTGGGTGATCGTTTCCATTTTCATATTGTCCAATCGTGGCTATGCGAGATCACCGATATGCAATCCAATCACCAGGGGGTGGGGGGAGTTGCGTCACAACAGTTCTGATAGTAAATTAATTAAAAATCGTCCTAATATCGGCGTAGGTAAAACAACCGTCGATCATCCCTTCAACCGTCAATATACGACCGCCAATCGGCACAAGCCTAGTTACCACTGAATACCTGATTCAATAATTCAACTGAACTCACAAGTACAAATTGGGGTACACCAGTGCATAAACCTTTCAATATATTTCTATATATTTCCTCTACAAAAGACTAAGAAACATTTATGCAGGGTAAAAGCTTGATCAGAGAAGATTCACTAATGGAAAGACCCATAATGAACTTTGTGAGTGTGCTGGTATTTTCTGGGTATAGCCTCGTTAATGTGCTTTATAGTTAATGTGCCTTACATTAGATTTCATCTGTCTGGCACAGCTCCTCTTACTGCGGCTGGCTAAATATAAAACCATCACAGTCTACGATAATCAATCAAGTCTAATTGGAAATAGACCGATAGTCAGATCCCCCTCTCCTCAACACATCTGTTAAAATGATTCTCCAGATTTTCGTGGGACCAATTCAATCACACTGACACTTGGGGATGATGTTAATGTGACAGTGACACGGAGAGAGACAGAAATTCATGCTGGGGGAAGGCTAAAAAGAGAGTGACTTAAGAGGTAACCACAGGGACCAATTAAATGGCCTTCATCAATTTTTAATATTCATGTTAAAGCTGTCAGTCAGGCATTCTTTCAAAGCGAAACTGATATTTTAACAGGGCAGGTACAGAACACCTAGGTATGAATACACCTCTTAAAACGGTTACCTGTAGAGGCTAGCTCCACATTTAGGCTTTTGTTCCTGCTTGGCCCGTGTCTCTACTGTTGATGCCTCATCTGCTACTTAAGTGATAAAACTTACATTTGCACACCGGTTTTCTTTATTTATTACTACTTGTTTTTAAACAGTAGGTAATAGTACTAGACCCTAGATCTTAATTGTGGCAATGTTTACCAAATATCTCAATAGAGTACGTTCACAATATTCTGCTATTTAGCAATCACTGCAAAATTTTAGAGATTAAAGACTATTAAGTTCAAAAAAGTTTCCCTTGACTGTAACGAACAAGAATAGGCAACATAAGTCTCATATCACAATGTATTCCTCAATGTATTTAAGAACTTGAAGCATGAGGTTTTATTTACGCCGTGCCATAACAATTCACTACCCATATCACATAGCCACCTCAGTACAATATTTGCCCCTTTCTGCAACCTACACTACTCTCTTCGTCGTCATCTGGGCTGGACGCCAGAGCGTTCTGCCAAATCTGTCCCTTCAGCTGACCTGCCTCGAAACTGATCATGAAAACTGTTTTTTGCACCAAGATTAGCATAACTGCATGTTTTACAAAACAAAAGCTAAGTGGCAGTGGATAAATAGCCCCTACCCGTGACTTAAAGAGGTGGGCTGGCTGTGGGAAGTCGGAGCTGCAGTCAGCTAAGGGCTGACCCCTTGAACTGCTGAGCTGAGAATTTGTGGGCTCTCTGGGTGATTTTGCTTCTCCACTGCAGCAGGAAATTTACAGTCCTGTCCGCCATAAAGCGCCCGGGGCAAAAATTGGGATTAGACTGCAAACAGCAGCAGAGCCCCTGGATCACCATAAATCTAGACTGATTGAATGCAAATTGGAAAAGTACACTATGCATGTCAGAATACATCATGAGAATAAAACACTGAAAAAACACACGCACACAGTACATACACATAGTAAGCACCACCCATTTTCTAAATCTGTGGGTCTTATTTTATGTGCATGTGCCTGCGTTGTGTGCACACAAGAGGATGTGTATGCATGTGGGAGCAGAGGAATTTATGGGCCACACACTAGCACATTTACATTATAAATCTCAATTACATAGCATTATTTGTTTACCAGCCTGTTCAGATGGAATTCTCATAAGGTGCCCTGCAGAGGAGGGTCATAAATTCTTAATAAACTGCAGTGCAGACCTTTGTACGGCACTGACCTAAATCCTGCAGCTCATCTCTGCACTACACTCATTTCTTTAAACTTTAATAAGGCTCTATTACACACATTTAACTGTTTTTTGCAAGTCCTAAAAACTAGACCACATGCACTCCTGCACATCTGCAGAACAAAATATACCACATCCAACAACCGCTCCTGTCCACATTCGAGGGAATCACGGGGGGAGATGATGTGCGATCAGCCAGGAACCATCTGCTGATGTGGTTTATATTAAGCGTAAGCCTCACAGCCCCCCCCGGGTCTGGAGCATATAGGGAGAGGGATTAATATGCCTAGGTTAATGAGCAGCCCCAGCAATGACTTTGTTCCCCTTACCGTCCCTGGCAGTATGTGGCTCTAGGTGGCGATTCACTCCACAGTTACTGCTGGAGTAGGCAGACCACCTCAACATACTGTGCGTTTGCTGAAACTGAGCCTCTGGCACCTCCTGCTTTGTTAGAGATAGGCCTCTAAATATAAACTACCAAGGTAAATAAATTAAAAAAAACCTGGCACCTGGTAATTATGCTGCTAATTAAAGGCGAATCATTCTTAATGGATTCAGTTCTCAGGAGGGACTGTACACACACACACACACACACACACACACGTGTCTATCCTTTCTGCTGTCTCTCCTATAGCCCATGTCCAGCACTGAGAGTCTTGGCATTAGGTTGTGGAGTGTTAGGAGTGTGGCATGGTCTGGTAGTGCTTGGGTACATGCCGTGGGTGGATAAGAGGGACAGCTGGATAGGTTTATAGGCTGGAGGGTCTCTACTTTTGTCAAAGAGTAAGTGCTTGGCATATTGTAAGCGCTTAGTGTACACGTATACAAATTCACACATTAATACAGACAAATATGATAAAAAGGTTACTACATGCTGTACATCAGTAGACAGAAATGGGGTACATGTGGATGCAGGGGGCCAGTTAAGTGCACAGACATGAGTGAATACCATGTGAAAGCATACAGGCATGCATGTAGGGCTATACAATTGTGACAAAATCAGTAATTGAGACTTTGTGATTCGTTTATTGCAGTGGCCAAAATTGTCTTCTGGGTTAATTTATGATTAATTGTGCAGCCCTATATGCATGCACACATACCTGCACAGTAAGCCACCTGTTTTCTTTGGGGGATGACAAAGTCATTAGTGTGAATATGGAGCTTCACAAGCCACACTGATGCATGAGCAGTAGTAATTAAATATAAAATACACTCTCCAGGTCTGCTCAGTCATTATTCGGATGCAATTAGGTCAGTACAGGTAAGAGGAGTACTTGGTTATAGACATGCGCCTGCTACACAAAGGATCTAAAGGAAGCTTAAATAAAACATCAAAATCCTGGTGCTCTTAGAGGCCGGCAGCTCATTATGTCAGATTATGAGCCTGAGATTTCCACTAAAAGCTCGCTGCAGATGTTTCCAGTACGTCTAGAGCTAATTAAAATCTATGGTCTACTAGCAAATTGGATAAATTAACTTGACTTTCACATTCCCCGAGTTACTGACACACAAAAAGCCTTGTGTGGGAGCACAAGCCTGTTTGGGATTTCACAGCAACGCGAGCACAAAAAGATTTCCCGAAGTGGCCCAGCACGACAAGGTTAAAACATATGCCACCTTTTTACACAAACAATGCGCCGGAAAAGAGATATGCAACAAAAGTACATAATCCATGCATCAATTATTTAACCGTTCCTTGTGTATGCACATGCGGACACAGATTTACTCGTGCAATATAATTGCTTCAAACAGAATTGGTAAAGACCCCTACAAAAGGAGCAACATGTAGGACTTAGTTGGCCTTGAATTTGAATTAACTCATTCCTTTATAACAAGGCTGTTATGCCTTTCTGATTAAACATTTTACTAACACAAGAGCAGTGGAGATGTAAAAAAAAAAAGAAAAAGTGAGAGGGCCTGACAAGGCCTCCATGTTTATCTGATTCAAAATCTCACGGCAAGCATCTGAAGCCTTTGTTCTTGCTATCCCGCACGTCTGTGTTCCTCAATACAAGCAGAAGAAATCCACAGCTGGTAGATCTCCCAACCACAGAGGAGAGCAAAGCCTTCACAGGGGAAGACCATGTCAACCTCAATCTGACAACTGTGTCTTGGCTGCTAACATCACAGCTAAACTGCTCCACGATTCAACAACACAATGTATACATATTGTATAAGAGCAGCCGTTGAGAGCCTGACATTGAGCCTAGTTTCAGCGGATAAGCAATCCAGGACATAATATAATGTTTTTGAAGCATCAACATACAGACAGGTCTCATTTTCAGCCAATAAAGTAGTTTAGCGCCACAAATCCAATGCTGTTATCTTCCCACATTACATCTGGGTAGTTATCACACTTTTCATTAAAATAGACTTATTGCATGACTTAATCCACTGCTAACTCGCTCCATGTAGGCTAACTTGAAAGATGTTCAAGTCTGTTCCCAAGTATAAAAAGATAAGCGAGAGAAGGAAAAAGACAACAGCAGTATGGTGAAATCCACACCCACACACACACACACACACACACACACACACACACACACACACCCACAAAATATAAATGTAAACTAACCTGTAAGGAACCTTGTGGATTCTGGGTTAACTACAGATCTCTTTCTCCACTTCTTCCATATGTATCAGCACAAGAACAATTCCACTGTCAATGTGAGCTACTGGTAGAAATGTCTACCGTGTTTGTGATCTGGACTGCTGAAGACTGCAGTCCAGATCACACCAGATTGGATGAAGGTTCATTATTACACTTACGTTGTCGGCGATGGTTCGGCCAAGCTTGTCCATTCTTGATCCGGCTTCTGCAATTTTCTTCGCGGCACTGATGACATCAGAAGTATTCTTTAGCGGGCCTTTTCCCCTGAGAAGAGAGCAGCAACATTACTTACCATTCCTGTTCTCCTGCAACACTATTCAACAAGCAGAAGCAGCATCTCACTGATGTACATAGCTCTTAGGGATTTTTCAAGGTTGTTTTACGGTCAGGCAGACAGGTACACACAGTGAGACGTGATGCAAGGGCATGGTTCAGGGAACACAAAAGAATACAAGTACGCACACTCAAAACACTGCTGTACAGAGCTCTGGCACCGTTTCCGTCAGCCAGGGCCGCAAACGTTTTATAACCGTTTATACTCAGGGGCACAGCACTTGGTTGGAGGCCATTAGACTCAGGACCTAGATGTAACTGCTAGTCCAGTCTGGTTGCAGGTTTGTTGTGCTTGGTTCAAGCAGCTTAACAGGCTTTATTATAAAAAAGGTAAGAAGAAAACACTGCTACTACTGGCTACTGTGTGCTGATGCTGAGCGATCCAGATGGTCTAGACAACATGGAGGGAGGAGACTGGGAGACAAGAATGAATGATTGTGGGATCAAAGATTTAGATTTCACCTCAAATTAATGGGTCTGGCTCACTATCCTCCTGCTACACCTCATCCTCGATTCCAAGCAAGGCTAATCCCAGTACGGGCTAGTCCAGCCCTGACCCAACCCACTGTATAGCTCGTCAAACATTTGCCAGCTTTGTGTCCCCACAAGGGACCCAGGGACCCAGTTGGCAAGAGGCACAAATTGGATTCAAAGCTGCTCTCTTCAGGCTAAAAAAAAAAAAAAAAATAAAAAAAGCCATCCAACCCAGAACAGATGGAATTTTGTGTTCTCTTCTCCCCCCCCAGCCCCCCCACCACCACCCTCCCCTCCTATTTCAAAACCCCCACCCCCTCTCTTTGCTGTGCTGCTGTCGAGCAAGGCAGGGTCCTCCTGGAAGAGGCCATGTGTCACGGCACAGACTGGGAGCTCCCCAAGGACAGGTCCACCCCGGAGACAGAGCTTGGGCATTGTGATGAGTTGATGTGGAGATGCAAAAGTAGATCAACCGTTATAAAGTTTGTGCCAGGTCAATACAAAGAACTAATGTTTGAGACTTGAGCCAACCATGTCATAAATACAGCAAACACTGATTTGCTGTAAATATATTCTTGTCTTAAATATGCATCAACTATAAGTGAAGGCTACACATTAAGTGTACAGTACTGTTTTTTAGCTCTTCCTAGCTATATTTATAGCTCTTCCTAGCTCTCCCTGGGACTATTTTGTTATAGACGAAGAGAAGAACAGGAGGCGGGGAGGAAGGGCAAGGGGGACTCCTGATTTACCCTTATCAGATTTTCATACTGGGTTTATACACGTTAGAGGGGCAGGGGAACTGTCAGGTCTGGTGACAGCCACAGGCCTCCAGATGGGAGTAAGCCACATCGGACCGAGTGCTCTAAAGCACACAACACTTAGACAGGTGGCTCCCAAATATGGCGCATGCTTCCAAGCAACACATGCCTTATTCATGAGAGCCATCAAGCAGCTATAAGCAAGGGGGGATGTCAACAAGAATCTCTCTCTGCAGATAAGTCAAGAGAGGCCCAGATCAATTTTCTCATACAGCATTAACCTTGAGGTTGAGGCGCTGTGCCAGCTCAAGGTTGAGGGGGCAACAATATGGGCATGGGCAAAATCAGCCCGTTAGTGACCTTCCATTGGCAACTGCTGCATGTGAGAGTGAAGTGAATGTAAAGATATGTCAATCGCACAAATGTATTGTGAATGCAAGTACACACAGCAATATTATTATGAAGTTCTTTCAACAATTCAGTTCTTGCTGAATAAAATAAACTTATTGTTGGAAAGCCACAATTTTATTTGTTCTCATTCTCTCCAGACCGCAATGATAGGCAATGTATGTTTTCATTTATCTGGTCTGTCCCAACATTTCAGGTTGTGTTTCAACTGTCATGGTTACCATAATAATGCGGCAATGACAAGCAGAGCCGCAAGAGATGTCGAAAAACTGCCACTACCGCATAAGCAAAAACTGGTACAGGTCAGAGTTGAACTCAACTTTCCCTGTTGTAGAGATTTTGTCTCCAGATGATACTCCTGCCGTTTCTCCCAGCACTTATTGCAAATGAACAAATTCTATCAATTGTTTGTCAAAAGAAAAGTCATTGACCGTTGGTTACAGTACATTTATGTTGACACTTATTTTTACATTATTGTTCAAGGTATTATTATATTTAACTAATTACCGTATCTGGACGCCTCTGCACCTCAAAACTACAGACCAGTATCTCTCCTTTCTTTCCTATCCAAAACACTCGAACGTGCAGTCGCTGACCAATTGTCTTCCTACCTTTCACAACACAACCTCCTGGACCCTCACCAATATGGGTTCAAGGATGCTCACTCCACTGAAACCGCTCTTCTCCTGGTGATGGAAGCTCTGCACGCCGCTAAAGCCTCGTCCCTCTCCTAGACCTATCTGCAGCATTCGACACAGTAAAGTTGGGCATTGCCAACTCTGCGCTCTCCTGGTTTGAGTCCTATCTGACAGATCGCTCCTATCGAGTCTTCTGGAATGGACGTCTGTCTAAATCCTGTCCGCTCTCCACTGGGGTTCCGCAAGGATCTGTGCTGGGACCCTTACTCATCTCTCTCTGATAAGCTTTAAGAATATTAAGCACTTTGCATTGAGCAATTATTGACGTTTTTATAGAGTGATAACTTTCGATTATTGCAAATATTAACCGTTTTGTGGAGCGAATGATACACTTTCGACTAATGCAAAGGTGAAGTAACCTTGTTACATGATACTGTTAACAAATATATTAATTGTAAGTCGCTTTGGATAAAAGCGTCTGCTAAATGCTGAAAATGTACAGTGTGTTAAGTGTTTTTTGAATAATGTGTCTGCTTCAATTCGATAACTGCAGAAATTAAATTGCTGTCTACATGAGGACTCACGTATCACAGGGCGGTTAGGTGCACCAGTATGAGCAGTAGCAAGAGTGCGATACATGCATTTAATTAAATAAATGAAATTGAAAGGGTACAAAAATACTTTCACACCCCTAGCTAAAATAGTTCATGTCCTTGGGTCTTCTTTATGTTATAGTCTAGATAGAGCTGCCGTCACTACAATCAGGAATATCTTAAAATACTTTGTAGAGCTCATGTGCAATTTATTTAAGAAAAAAAAATATTAAGCTATTAAACTATTAAGAAGTATTTGTATTCCACTACCATTCAGAACAATATAATCTAGTTGTGGGAAACGCTTGGCAATTTGTTCTCTTAATCCTTCAGGGCATCGCACGATTCTGTGGATGTTCAGAGCTTGATCGCCAGCTGTCTCATCATTGGTGATCTCTATGGCTATGGCTTTAAATTATATCTGCACAGCGTAGAAGAGGGGAGATGTTTGACTCGTTGAAGATACAGAAGCAGCATTTTATCACCACCACAAAATGCCCTTCTCTTAAATGCTTTTAAGAAAGGGTAGTTGGACTCATGGTTTCCCATGCACAATATAGGTGTAATTAAGAGATTTGCCAGAAAGAAATATTTTTTTATAGGCTTAGTTTACACTAAGCCAATATTCTTGATATTAGGAGGACAGCCCTTGCCGTATGTATTGTGGGTCTACTGACCAAGCATTTCTAAACGGGGCTTTTTAGGATTGCTTGGAGTGCAAATCGCTCTTTCTCAGCGGCCGAGTTGGGTTGTGAAATCTGGTTTGTTAACCATCATTACCACACTGTGTAATTGTTTGCTCGTTTCAGCTTGATCTACATTTAATTTCATTAAGTGACGCGAGAACTTCTTTTTCCACAATCGAATATTAATTTTAACATTCAAATGTGTTTTACAATTCAAATATACATTTCCGAATTTATAATATTCGTTGACAGCCCTAGTATACACACAGTATATTAATGCACGTTTTATAGCCAAGATAGGCAAGCTTCCTTGCCCAAGCTAACATTCATCTTTAATGCACATGCACCAACACGAGAACCTCTGCTCAAAAATAAAGTCAGCATCCTGCATCAGACTTCAGTTTCGATGCACAGTGCACAGTTCAATTGTGTCTCCAAAAGCCATGCAATGACATGGCAATCACTCTTTATGTGACACTGTTTTTAAGTTCCTGTGGAAGCTCATCTGCGATTTCTACAGAACAGAAGACAGAGTGCTCCTAAGAGTGAGTGACAGGAGTGGAAAAGTTAAAGAAAGAGGCAGAGAGAAAAACAAGCCTGTATAAATTGACATTCTAATGAGAGCTGCTGTGTAGAAAAGTGAGGGGTGAATCTAGTCCCCCGTAGCAGCTCTGCTGAGACAAGGTCCATTTTACATTTATGCCCATAGTTCTACATAGATACCAGTGTGTGTGTGTGTGTGTGTGTGTGTGTGTGTGTGTGTGTGCAGCTGTGGACGTGGCTGGAGGACCGTCAGAAGGAGCTACTGGACG
>JAOEHI010012847.1:0-31575 GCA_025447815.1 Percopsis transmontana
ATTCCAACTAGACAAAACAAAGATCGTCTGCCTTAGATATGGTACATCACTGTGAGGACCAACACACACACACAGACCACCACCCCTGAAGCCGTATGAAGGGGCAACGGGCATTGTGTGGGTGGGTGGGTGGTTTTGGAGCATGTGTGTGTGCGTGTGTGCCATTTGTACTGTAGTTCAAGGAGCCTATATATACAGTGTACCAATGCGTGATGAAGCAAAAACGTCCATTTTAATATAGATGGAGTCGCCTTGCATAAGGGTTTCATTTGTTACATCTCCGTAATTATTAGGACCCCCTCCCCACATACAGTACACACACATACGCATTTCAGGCGTATTAAGCGCAGGCTTATCAAGTACACAGTTGTGCATATCCATGTTTTTCTTTCTGCCTGTTGTAGTAGAAATGTGATTTACAAAGCCGGCCCTGAGAGATGGAGTTTTAACTCAGCCATTTTTAAATGGGCCACGTACTGTACATAAATCTGTGTCAAAAGACTCCAGGCCTAAAAGGAATGCTTGATTGATAAACCTTTGAGAAAGTAGGTCATTTCAAGATTCATGTCGATGTGACAAATAATGTGTGAACGGCAAACGCAGACAGACAAAAGCAAAAAAAAACAAAAAAAACACACACAGCCAATTTGAGGCCGCATCTGCACCTGCCCTGGGACAAGTGGCACCTGTCCAGTTGTCCTGAGTGAAACCTAATCTTCCTGGAGATTAGAGGACTTCTGTGGCCCAAATTTTAAATGGCTTATTCAGAGAGGTAAAACACCTGTGGCAGGATCAGGGAGTTTCTAAATCAAATAAGAAACCTCAAATCTGTGCAACCTCCATGGCCCCGGTGTTAAAATATAGGCCTACTTTGTGATGGTTTCTTTTGTTCGAGCTCATCCGTAGAGACTCTGTCCCAACAAACAGGGTGGGGGATGATTATTCCCTGAAGGCGGTTACTTAAAATGGTGGTTGTCTCCCCCTGGAACAGTAGGCCTAAACACCATACACGGAGATGTAGTCCTATGTATGTGCGCGTTCACATGAAGGCGCCCCTATGTGTGAACAGACAAGTAGTCCTACATATACGGACAGACAAACGAAAATCCTATGGATGCATACACGTTATGCGCTTAAAATGAGTTTCTACATTTCTACATGTCTACGTTGGCACTGCATCTATCCGGCATCATAAAACAAACAGGGACGTCTATAAAGCTAGCCTTAATTGTGCTACCTTACATCCTGCTAAAAAATGATAACCCGACATCTGTCAGCCCTCAGTAGCCTACGTGTACCCAATACCGGGCGGGCGCGTGTCGCCATCAGACACTGAGCCGCCCCTTTTGTTTCCACAAAACCCCTCGTGTGGTCACCAAATTGGGCACAGAGGCCATCCCCTTTCAATCGAACGCATAGCCTACATGTTTTAAATTAGTCCCTTCCAAAGACACTCGTACATAGGCCATTCCCATTTTTTCGTATAAGTAATTGTCTCACATAACAAACGCAACGGCAGCAGTGTAGCCTAGGCTACACAGGTGTTGCCAGAGCAACGAGTGCCTGTGAGCCGAACCGCATCCTGCTCAAGACAATGAAAAGTGGGATGCAAACATTGCACTTCAGATTGCCAAAATATTAAATGTTCTGGTAAATAGTCCATTCCAACTCTAGGCCTATGTGATGACTAGGTATAAGCTACTGTTGTCCCTTCAAATAAGCAAAAAAGCCGAGCTATGCCGGTGAAACGGCATAGCTCATTTGACACGTTCAGTTACGCATGTCCTATAAGATAGATCCATCATAATAAGGCATTCTGAGCGCGGCATCGAAGTTATCTGTTCAGAAATAGCGTAATCCTTCAAGGGACAAACCAAATAGCCTACCCCAGCCAACCCATGCTGCTTGCGTCCATGCGCACATAGCCTATAGACTATTGCCTAGCCTACAAGTAGACTACAGGCTACAACATCTAAAGCCACAGTTTTATGCAAAACCTGGGGGGGGGGGGGAAATCGGTTAATAAAAAAAAATGTTATCAACGGACAAAAAGCCCATGCCCTGCGAGCAGCAGTATGCTATATGACGAGTCTTCACCCCCATTTGCGTGACACGCACGATAGTCCGTCTTTTAAAATTGCGATTGCCTCAAGGCACCGGCGTTGCTATGGCAGCAAGAGATTAGAGTAGACTATGGCTGTTCTGGTTAGAAATCGGACCAACTGAGCCTATATGTCGGTAAAGGTGAGGTGAGATGAGAGCACGTTCGAATGGCCATGATAGGCCTATTGATGAGTAGTAATTTAACTAGCGTGACAGGTGCGTATGCGTGGCCTGAAATAATGGAAACTTAATAGGCGGCAACGGGACATCTCGTGGGCGCGTGTACACGCACGCTCTCGCTTTCACTCTCTCACACAGGCACACACTTACAACACACAGACTACACATACACTTAAACACAGAGAAAGACTTTACCGTTGACTTGACCGGGACATAGAGGACGGGCTTTCCAGATGCGCCTTTCTTGTTGTGTTCCCCCAAAATGTTGTTCCCAACCTGAAATCCTTTCGACTTCACCCAGAATTTGAATTTGGCATTAATGTGGCTGTTGTCTACATAAACGCCATCCGACTCGTCGTTCTGCAATAATGTCTGCATGATTTTGGTGTATTTTCGCCGGGTGACGGTCTTTGTTTTCCCCGAGTCTCCGTAAGTCCGGAGACACCAGTCCTGAAATTCACTAAACATCTCAGCTTCCAACACGACCGGACTCCGGCTCCTTTTGGGCACATCCATGCACGCCTTTTTCGTTGCCATTGCGCCCTGCTTTCGCCGTTCGAACAGATTACAGGCCAATAAGACAGACTTCAGTGTGGGGCTTGGTTTTCTCCTCTGCTCCCCCGTCCCGCGTCGAGGAGGTGTTGGTACAGGCGACGTTGGGATTGTCTCTCCCGGTGCTGATCGGCAGGAAAAGGCTCATGAAAGTGATCCGGACAGTCGCACACCTGTTTGCAGAGAAGCTGTGCTGTCCCGAACCGCAACGGCAAAATGTCACTAGCTCACATCATCCGCTGAGGAACAGAGAGGGGGCTGTCCTACACGGAGCGGGTATCTCCCACCTGTGCGTAAACGGTCTCTAGACTGAAGGGGGGCGAGAAAACCACAGTCCTCGCATAAACAACAAAGAACAGACAAACCAATGGAAACAATGTTGCTCTCGGTTCCTACTTTCTGAAGGCAAACACTATAAACGGATGCGGGGTGCAAAAGCCATAAACGCGCAAAGATTTTCACAATCGATGCTCAACAGCTGTATGTCTATCCGAGCATCACGCGCCGCTGGGATCGTCTCTTTGCATACACACCTGTTTGAATGGGACCTGAGCGGCACTATCTCTCACTATCTCTCACTATCGCCTTACAGTAACCGAATTGAAGCCGGGCAGATGTAATGCAAAACGATAGGCTAATAAAACAGTTATTAACGGAGTGCACTGGCCCGAGCTTGCGGTTCATAGCGATATGTTGCCCAGTCGCACAGAGAGAAAATGTCCGATTTGGAGACGTGCAAGGTGAGGGAGGGCGGGGGCTGAATTTCTTTTTATAAACCCCAAGAATGTTCTAGAACACGCCTAAAATATACATTTCTTTTAGAAATAGGTCTACATATTTTTGTTATAAGAGAATTAGCGACTGTCCCACCACGTCGATCGGACACTTTCGCCTGGGGCTTATTTGTGAATTTAAACATGCAGGCCAATATGCCATCTTTCCTACATTATTAAGCCGATACAATTTTGATTTAAACAACACAGAGAGAAATCTATATTACACTACTCTATTCATACTATGATCAGAAAACTTTCACCAGGAATGAATAGGACTCTCATCAAACATTAGCAGTTTTTTGTCTTCCTGAGGTCTACATTTATGTGGAATGCTACCCCCCATTCCCTTGTATGTGTGTGCGTGTGTGTTTCTGTGACTCTTCCTGGCCCCTGCCTTGTAGGACCATGCTGCTGGTGGTGACTGCTGCTGTTGCCATGACAGCAGCGCAGCAGTGCTCCGGCTGTGCAGAGGGTGAGTGGGATGCCCCGCGCGCGCTTGTCTCTCCATCCTGACTCAGACAGAGGAATGCTGGACAATAGCCCCACCCCGACAAAGAATAACAATACAACTCCAACACTCCATCAAAAGGTCATCAAATACAGAGGGTGTTTGTGTCTGCGTGTGTCTATCTGTGTGCATGGATGTATCAGGTTGTTTGTGTTTGTGTGCATGTTTAGTGAATGATGTCCAGGACCCTGTAAGTAAGGAATTTCATCCAGTTTCATCATTTGGTTTTGATTTGAGTCTTCTCTCAGGACCGGCCTGTACCCAGGAAGAGCTTGAGGGCAACCTGCGCCATACTGGAATGCTTAGTGTGTTTAGAATTTAAATTACACTTCCAAACCTTTATGTTTTAAAGGCACACTCCTTGATTGTGTTCTGGAGCCTCCCGAAGCCCAAAATTCTCTCCCATGTTTGAATGAACCAATTTATAGGTTTTATGGAGGGTGAAAAGTAGAGAACAGTGTAAGCCTAGGAGAGCTGTAGGGCGAGAAGTAGAGAGCACTGCCAGTCCCCCAGCGCGCACACACAGAAGACCATACCTTCAAAGATTGTATCGACAAACGCACACACAATGCTATTCCCAATGCGAGCCCAAACCCCCACCAAGGGAAGTGACTGGCTTTCCTCTCAACGCCACCATCTGTGTGGTTTAGCTGTCGGACCTGTAGGGAGAGTCACGCCTCTTCACTCCTAATGAGGCAAAACTGCTGTAATTATGGCCACCATCCCCCACTGAGAGCTTTCTTTTCACCGTGGGGTGGACAACTCCTATCCTGGAGGGTCACAGTAGGCTCCGTCCGCCACTGAAAACCACGGTTTGAAAATAATCCCTTAGGTATATGCCCTTCATACATAAGGGCCTGCGGCTATTGCAGCCAGGACAACATGTCAGTCACTAGCTCCTGCACTGCCCTGTAAAATAAGTTTATGGACACAAGCAGGCCACCAACAAGCTCCCAGGTGTTTCCTTGGAGCGAAAGACAAAGGATTTAGTTTATCCGCGAGATGAAAGTTATCACTTTACAAATTGCCATTTGTCATCTTTTTGATTACTTCCTCCGTAAATCTAAGTGGGAAGTCTCTCTCCAGGGGCCATTGTTACTGACACAAGTACTGTATCTTTAAAGGTGTAGGCTTAAAGATACCTCTACAGGGGAACATCAATGGAAAATATGGGAAAACATAAATGCCTCATAGTGGAATATAAGAAAAGATAGAGTGACAGAGAAAATAGAGAGATACACAGAGTGTTATTAGACTGAACAGGTGTATGAGAGCCAAACAAACACATTGAGGAAGTGATGGAGACTCAGCCACAGTTAGGATGACAAGTTTACCCTGCTCCGCCTAGTGCTAAA
Source organism: Percopsis transmontana (assembly GCA_025447815.1). Lineage (NCBI taxonomy): Eukaryota > Metazoa > Chordata > Actinopteri > Percopsiformes > Percopsidae > Percopsis > Percopsis transmontana. The sequence continues at coordinate 5,475 of JAOEHI010012847.1, forward strand.
TTCCGTGGATGATAAACTCGGAGGGACAAATTGGATGACTACTGCCTCCTGATGGTGACTCTTGAAACTGCATCTCCTTTGTGTTACCCATCCTATCCAGACCTGTCCTACACAACTCCACAGATGACAACAGCCTACCTTTCTGTATTAATGCATTGCTGTTTTCGCATAATAACCAAATATTCATTTGAACTCGCCCTAGATCTATTAATTTGAATGCACCCCCCCAAAAGAATCACAGAAAAATACACGAATGCCTTCCATTCCTCCACGGGAGTTGGGTGTATTTGGTGATAAGATGAGTGTATGAAGGAGAGAAGCATGCTGAATGTGTAATAAGCTTCCTTATTTTAAGTGCCTGTTCATTGAGCCACTACACAAACCACCCAGAAGTTGCATTGTGTGATGGGGTGTGTGTGTGTGTGTGTGTGGAAGGGGGGGGGGGGGCTGGAGTCCGACATGAATACACACTGACAGCCTTATGGGACCATGAGGCACGGAGGCGGAGAGGCGTGGAGCGGTGGGTCGGGGCCCGGGGTGGCTACAGGCCATCGGGACAGCAAAGCCAAGAGGCAGCCAGGAGACGACAGAATGGGCACGGTCACCATGGAAACACAAGCGGCCCAGGCAAATCATGGAAACTGGTAACTAAGTAACAGGAAACGACAGACCATTGAGGACGATGAGTCTGGTTAATCATGAAGAGAGAGAGAGAGGGGGGGGGGGGTAGTAAGGAGAGAAAAAGGAGGGGGCAATGGCAACGAGATAAGGGCCAGAGGTCCGATTCCACACTCCCCCTCTTCTCCGAAGTGTGAGCTGATTCCCTGCCCACGTGAACTGAATTGACACTGGATTAGCGTCTTCATGCCATGGAAAGTGGAGTGCCTCCACCCCACTTGCACCATCCTTTTGTCTGTAAATCCATAATGGGGTGTGAATGGGTGAACATTACAACTGGAGGGGAAATAGGCTTGGACTGCAGCCATTAAAAATAATAATAATAAGCCTGCGTGAGCCTGTTTCTTTGTGCGTGTGGATATGTGTGTGTGTTCGTGTGTGTGACTTTTGCTTGCCTGAGGAGGTCTGTGTGCCGAGGATAAAGGGAGGGGGGCCTCTGCCTTTCTAAAAGAAGAAAGCTACAGTTGAAAACCAAACAGGAAGTGACTTTCAGGAAACACTTGTTGAGAAAGTTTTTGTCGCAAAGTGATAGCAATATTCAGTTTGTTTGGAATTGTCAATGTGTGCTGAATAGACAAATTGGAACCATCTGAAAATATATTTGTTGTAAAAACAGTTTACTGTCAAAGGGAATTGTATACATTTAAACAAAAATAATAAGTGATTCCTTTAAAAAAAAAGTTATTTTACCCTGGAATGTGTCTATGTATTAGGTCCAATGTAAGCAAAGCAATGAATTACAATAATGCTGTGGTTTGAGACTCTAAATGAGAGGCCCAGAGGAAGTCCATTAATTCTAACAAAGGCAGGTTGTATGTGCAGTTCTGGTGGGGCTTTATCTTTGACACCACATCTGTTAAAAGAGGCTGTCATGAATGAGAAGTAGCAAAGAATTTTGTGGGTCAAGGAATAAACACGTAAAAGTTAGCATGGAGCCTGTGATTGCTTTTTACAAGCTGGGGATTAAACTTTAATAAACTTTAATAAAACCATTGCAAATGGCGTGCTTGCAAATAGGAAGCAAACACTGAAGTGCAGCGCTAGCTGGTTTCGTCCCGTTTAAGACCAATACCACTCCTGCGCTACAGATATATTGCCCAAACACCTTCCAACTCCCCATCTACGATTCTCATTGGCTGTGACATGCTTATAATAACCCCCCACAGCTACATTGACATCCACTTTGCAACGGCTGTGTGACACATTTGTCAGGCTCTGTCTTCTATGTCTTAACCCCTAAACATATCCCATGACCTTTGTGTCTTTTTTTATCCTAACAGGTTCTTCTTCTGTGTTCTTTAAATGGCTAGTATTTACATTTTTTTTACGTTTAATTTAATTTAGTCAATTATTAAAATCATTGAAATATTCGCTATTGCTGACACCACCACAGTCAAACAGAAATTGCAGTGATACCATATTCTGAAATATCACAATACACAATACATTGATATCGTGAGATACTGTACATTAGTGTTAACCACATGAAGTAGCTTATATACTGTCAAGTTTAGCTTAGAGGTGCAATTCATGAGCTACTGTAATTTTGGAAAAGGTTTGAGTGAGTGACAGGGATTTTCAGGTAAATCAAAATGTTGTGTTTTATGTATAAAGTGGTTTGTATGTATAAAGAGTTTTACATTTTTTTAAAATGTTTCAGTTAGATAAGATAGATAGATAGATAAATAGTACATTTGATGGTAATTCAATTCACTCAGGTTCAACATTATTTGCATATCATCTCACAAAATGTGCTTTTGTACTACAAGACAAACTCACAGACACTGAACCTCAGCTCTACTTTCTTATGGGTTCAGTGCAGGATATTTCAAATAACAATTTAGAGAATACAATTTAAACACCACACCGCCTGACAATCTGGCACCAAACCTTTATTAACAAAGTACTATTTCATATTTTCTAAAGTGTTGATGTGTTTAGACTTGTTCACATTATATATTATTAGCCTAATTGTCCGATTAGCTTACCTGAATTTCCCTAACTCCCCATGGGTTTGAATATTTTAGAAAAGACTAAAGTTTAAGATCAGGTTCAAGGAGACAATAAATAATGACACATATTGAAATACAACAAGATACTGTACATCCAAAAGAATTAAAACTCCAGGATAACCTGAACTTACAGTTTCACAACACTTGTGAGTAAAACACAAATTACTTTATATGAATAAATATGCCTATGTTTGTATGTTTTTACAATTTATGATTCTATAATTTATTGTAGCAATGTTGCTAGCAGGTAATAAGCAGATATATGCAATTGATGGAAGGATAGATGGATATATTTTGGTAAGCTGCTGCACCAAAAAGCAGTTGCTTACTGTAGTGTCATTCTGTAATTGCAGTATGTTATGGTGCCCCCTGTTGAAATACTAATATCAAGGACATGATGTGATAGCTAAGCCCAACTCTGAATTTGGCCTCCAACTAAGGGTTTAAAATCCCAATCAACGTTTCCTTTTTCTCAAGACACTAGCCTATAGGCATAATACTAAAAGAGTGATTAATGTATTATTGATTATTAAGAATTAGCGCAATGTATGGGGATGCACCTCAAACCATTGTGTTTTTTTTTTAGATAATTTTACTGGATTTATCTACATAAGACAAATAGAGTCTTTTCTATTTGGTATAAAAGTATGAACAAAATCATGATACTCTTTAGGCTTATGTAGCCTAAATGCCTTTTTACTACAAGATGTTCTGGTCAAAGTTCTGGTTGAACGCTCGGTTTCAAGTTCACTGTTGACCACTAGATAACACACTAGATAAAAAAGCCAATTTTTTTTAGTAATATGATTGAAATGTGTATTTCAAGTGTAATTTTTGTAGGCTATGCCACGAGGATTCAGTTTCCGGTGGCTCAGTAGACGGACGACTTTTATATGACGGCCCATGCAAAACAGTTTGTATTCATGTAGGCTAGCCTACTAAGCGCCATATCAGTTGCTGGTTAGGCCCCATCAGATGGTCACCGAACTATTGTGTCTCTTTCTGCCGACATCGTCGACAAGACTGCAACCCAAAAAGTAGTCTATCAACTTAAACCTAATATTATCTTAGTTTGATCCTTTATACCTGGCAGGCTAAACCTCAGACATGTCTCAATATTATATTAAGGCTCATATGGGCGCGTTGGTCTACATTGGCTATATTGGCCTAATTGATTAAACGTATGTAGAATTGAACAAGTCTAAAAGGTGGTTACGCTCATAGAACGGTTACACTACGATATAGTCGATTGGCCTACCCGATTGCGCTACGTGTCGATGCGTTAATCGCGACACAATAGGTCAATGGAAAATGGCCACCCTAAAGCACAGACTATTCCCAATGAAAATGTTTTTTTAATTGATCGTGCACTTTTAAAGTCGTATTATTTCCTTATAAACTGGTAGCTTTAACAACACGAATAGTCTACCATTTTCGTTATTGGCCCGTAGCCTTGTCAGCACACCAGATCAATGAATGGCTGAGGCTATGAAATACGTTTTCAAATTATTGTTTTGTATTGTCTACAATGACCCTGTAAACATAATACTTAAAATTGTATTGTAGCATTGTAGCTGTAGCCTCATAAGAATTTTTTAGGGGCCCACATGTATTTCTATAGATTAGGCTATGCCTCTATAATAGTAGTACAACCTACTACGAGACAGCCCTCTTTGTGGCTTGATCCTCCAATCCTAGACCACAACAGCAGGGTTGCAAGAACGTCACGTGAATCTAGGCCTATCCTGCAAGATCCTTTCCAGTGGGGAAGAGACTGACTTGAGTCTTTCTATACCTAAAAGGGACGGGGAAGGTAAGTGACCCTATGTAATTAACACACTGCAAATTTATAAAGCGCGACTTTATCGTGCACGACTAAGGTAAATGTAGGCTATAACATATTGTAAACAATTGTTTACATTTCTATTTCGTTATTGTCTATTTAAATCGAAAACCTACTACTGTTATAAGAGCTTGTTCATACAAGCACACGGCACTACGTTACTGGTACTACACGTTACGAACATTTTTATTTAGAGGTGATTTATTTTTTATTGTGAATGGGAATTTCTTTGTTTGTGTGACGTAAAAGGTGCGATGCTACGTCTACTGTGTTTACAATGGCTCTCGAAACATCCAGTTTCTAAACACGTATACTTTTATACTGCATTTCAGTTAAACAGTAAAATGAAGTAGAAAAGTCGTTGTGGTCTATGCGGTTAAACCAGTGTTACAGCAGCATACCCGAGTTGTTTTTACAAAGTAGCGCTGACTACAAAAAAGATATGCCGGCCGGCGTATAAATGAAATAGTGCAGCGATTGTTATCCGTGGAGCTTTGGTATTACGTTTGTTAATGTATGCCTAATTATTTCTAAAGTTGCTATACTAGTTGAAGTGGAAGTTGGGCATAGGACGTTCGCGGCAAAACGCAGCCACGCGAGATTTCTTGACGTATTCTATACATCGAGGAAGGGGAGGAGAAATCGGCATGGCTAAGAGCTGACTAGATAAAGTGTGTAGCAAAACGCGCTCCGCTGAATAATTCTGCACGAAGAAGCTGAGAAAATGCCATCTACGGAAACGTTGAAGATTTGCACGCGTTAGGAATCTACATTTACTACATTACTAACAATGGTGTTAAGTCATTGGTCTCTGATCCTCCCCCTCGCCACAGACAAACAAAAGATCAGCAACCCACCCATTGGCCCACGAACCCCCAACCATCTTTCCTTTTGAGTTTTATTATGGATTTGTATAGAGCAGAGAAACAGATCAGTCTTTGTTATTCAGTAAAAACGCTATAATAATCATGTATGTATATTATTGCATATAAGCGATAGGGAAGTGACATGTAATGCAACTTTCAAGTACACTATCAAAACGAATATTTTTAATTCATGAAAAATATGTTTATTTCTTTTCAGCAAGCAGCAAGATGGCAACTGATGTGGTAATGACCCCAGACACATCCCAAGAAAAATCCAACCGATATTACTTGATGAGGTGGCTCAATAACTTGCTGAAAACCAATTTTAATCACATGTCAGAGACAAATACAGGTACTCCAAATTAGTAGTCATAAGTGTGATAAGTGTTGTTTACATTTTCCACTGGATGAGAATGCTATTATGTAGCCTATTAAAATGCAGCTTTGTGTGCATATGGCGTGTGTGTTAACAGGTGCATGTCACTGTCAGCTCATGGACTGGATCTTCCCTGGCTCGATAGACATGACAAAAGTGAAGTTCCAGGCAGAGGACATAGAAGACTATAGGCACAACTTCAGTCTCCTCCAAGAGGCCTTCAATTACAGTGGTGTCACAAAGGTGCCCGTCTTTTTTCTTTCTGATTAACATCATCGTACTTATTATTGTCGACACAGAGCTTGGTTTTCTAGGCATGTACCATATTTGTACACTTTGTTACCCATGTTAGCCACCTGTCCACTGTCATTCTTTTGGTAGTAACTCTTTTCAGAGTGAAGCAAAGTTTGACTGTGGCTGTTACTGTCAATCAATATGATGCATGTTAAAAAGTACTATAATATCGATAAGCTTTACCAAGGCTGATAAATCACACAATATATTTTCTGATCAATTCTTTTGGTAATCTTTCAGACTATTCCAGTTGAAGAGCTTATAAAAGGAAGTTTCAGACCTAATTTTGCCTTCTTGAAATGGTTTAAAGTTTTCTTCGCTGCAAATTTAAAAGACCGCGAGTACGACCCAGTCAAAGCTCGAGATGGCCAGGATATTTCCTCTTCTTGGAATAAAAGTGGTAAGTCTAGCTTGTGTGGCAAGTAATGTATTTATTTACTTTTTTATTTTTTCCCATGGAAAAGAGATTAATCTTATGATGTTAGCACAGTGACAATATTCAATTTTTTTCTTTTACATTTGCAGGGGGATGTTCAGACACAGATGAAGGCATCACATTGATGAATACGAATAAAAAACCTATCCATTATGATGAACAGTGGAAGGAAACTTATGACTGGATAGAGCGCAGCACCCTAGGAGACCTCTATAGTTACTGTAGCGTTTGTGACACAAACCTGAACTCATTTGATGGAGGTCTTTTCGACCTCAAGAAACACAACGATACAATTAAACACAAGAGAAGGGCTAAAACCTTTACAAAACAAAGCAGAACCGAAAAGTCCCTGCCCTGTAGTGAGGCAGCTGTTCGGTTTATTCACAACCACTGCTACTCTGGATCCGCTGAATTTAATCAGGTTTCTAGCGAGTACACACGCTATATGCTGGGGTTACAGTATCCCAAAGATATTGCATCTGTCTGCGAAAAAACTCCATACTGTTTGTACGTTTATGGAGGGGTGCCACTGGGCCAAGATGACACAGTTTCTGTGGTTCTTGTTGGGTTTTTTGATGTGAAAGCCGCAAGGCACTGCATTAGGCTTGTGGACGCCCTTACGTCTCAAGCAGATGATGCAGGCGATAAAACAAGCGCTGCACTGGTGGAGACCTTGAAGACATTTGGCCTCCCAACAGATAATCTGGCTGCTGTTTACGTGGACGGTGCAGCCTCAGAGCAGATTTGCTCACAGCTCAGGGAGCTCAACCCGAACATAGTAGCCTTAGGGGAGCTTTATAGGGTGGCTGATGCTGCTTGTTGTGCTGGGTTCAAGGAACTCTCCAATCAAGCTCAGGAGATGATTGTAGACATGCACGGACACTACACTTCCTGCTCCAAAAATGACAACCTGAAGGCCCTTTTTGGTTCTGACAACAACCTTGACAGTTCATCCTATCAACTAAACACTACCTGCCTTACCTTTTCCCAGTTAGTCAGAAGACTCCTAGGAATGTGGACAGATCTTATTTCATATTTCCATTCCTGTGACAAGGGTGACGACAAAGCCAAGTTAATCTGCTCACAGCTGCAGGATCCTAAACTCAGGGCGACATTCATGTTTCTGGATCAAGCATTAATTCCCCTTCAAGCTTTCCAGAAGCTTCTGCATGCACATGAGGGAGCTGGCCGGGCTGACTTGGCGCACATCTTGCAAGAAGCCAGCAGTCTGTTGCGCACTTATGCCTCTTACTTCCTCCATCCTAAGGCTGTAATGCGCTTCCTTAAGGAGCGTGACACCCAAATCCTTAAGAACAAGACCTTCCACCTGTCAGGATCTGAGCTTAATGTTGGTGGGACAGTGGTGGAGGATTTCCTGAATGAGTCCCAGTCCGCGGACACATTGGCGCTTCTGCAGGACCAGGCCTTGTCGTTCTATGTGGCAGTCACATGTAACATAGCTGAGACGTTACCTCTGAATGAGGGGCTCTTGCGAAGTATGGCTAACCTCCTTAATCACAATAGCAGGCTAAATGTAACAGTGAAAGCAATAGGCGAGCTCGGAACCATGCTAGGCCTCTGCGGCTCTCCGGAGCAACTCAGCAAAGAGTTCCTTAAGTATCAGTTGGCTGATGACAACGAGCAGGAGGACGGAGAAAATGAAGCTTTGGTTTCGCTGGAGCAGCATTGGGCCATTGTGCTGAAAGCCACTGGCTCCAACTCCATCTTTAGGAAGCTTGTTTTGACCCTCCTCTCCCTGCCCTGTCCTCCACTTGACCATCAAAGCCTCTTTAATCAGGTACTATATGTAAATGTAGCTATGTATTTTGTCTCTTGGTTGTGAAAATGGGTGCATGGGTTGTGTGTGTTTACTTACCGTTTACACCCGTGTGATTCCTCAGGCCATTGAGAACGGGGACGCCAGGCTATTCTTCAAGAGCAACGTTCTGCCAAAGAGTAAACAGCAGCCTGAGGTCTCCACTGACAGCATAATCTCTGATTCCAGCAACAACAATTCTCCTGTCAGGAAGACAAAATCTGGCAATTCATCAGGTAAAGCATTAGAATGTAAATATAAATAAACATTCCAATACTACGCGATCACCCCTGGAAAACAAAAGGCCATTGACCTCTTTGTTCAGATTCATTGTCACAGTGTTACTTAGATATGAAACCTTTTAGAATAAACTAAACCATGCCTGGTAGAATACTCAAAAATATATATTCTTACTTAAACACACAATACACAAACAGTACATGTACTGTATGGAATTCCAAAGTAGTATTATAACTATGTACATTCATGATAATTGTGTGCCTTCCCTTCAAAAAGAAAACTGTTTAAAAATATACATAAAAACAAAATTCAAATCCATAACTAATGTAGTATATTATGCAGTAAATATAGTCTCTCTCTCTATATATACCTGTCCTGAGGTGTTTCACCAATCTTCATTAATGAAAGCTTTGTTTTTGTTTTTTTGTTTTTTTACAGAGGTGAATTGTCTTTATGGGACAATAAAGCCATGCACAGTACGCCTGACAAAAATTATCAGTAAGAAAGATAATTTCAGTTTACTGGGGTAATATTTAGAAATGATCAGTTTATTCATACAATAAGATATCCAGCTTTTTAAAAGGTGTGAATCTTACTCTTTGAAAAATGTTACCTAATAGTACAATTAAATAAATAAAATAATTATAAATATTACTATTAAACAACCAATTACTATGAATAAATATGATTGATTTTCATAGGGTAATAACATGTACTTTTCTATACTATACTGGTGGAGGTTCTTCATATTTTCAGGTTAAAGGTACACTCCTCGATTTATGTTCAGAATTGGCCTGGTGGTTGAAATATATAACATGGCTCTCCCACATTGGGTGGAGTGAAAATGTTGGGTTCTGGGGGTGCTATAACGCTATCCAGGAGTGTATCTTTAAAAAGGCACAAATGAAATATCTGCTGTCAATATTGGAAAATGCAATATTCACTTAATTTTCACTTTTCTGGGTCTTTTTCAAAGGCCCAAATAATGTGGGTGATAGCATACTACTAGATGATGACTTCCATCTGAAACAACAGGTAATGTATTTGGTAATATTGTTTTCTATTGTTCACTTATTAATTCTACTACTGCGGGAGGGAAATCATTTTTCAAAATGTGTTAATTTTGACTAAAAGATAGAATTTGGTATGGCCTGCTTAAATATTAGGCTACACAATATCTTTTACATTAAACTGCTAATTACAGTGATCTATACCTTAAAGTATATATTGCAAATCATGACCAAACGGCAAATGCCATTCAAAAACATTGATTTTCAATACATATATTTTGTGTGCCAAATTCTAGATTCTAAGTTGGACCTTTTAAGGGTATCTAATTCTTGGTTCCGTATTATCACATTAACTTTACTAACAGCCTGCCTTTACTTTACTTTGTTCTTCCTACGTTTCCGCAATGGGCCCATGAATGAGGGTGTGTGCGCGTGCAGGCATGGTCACATTTGTATTACTCCAAATAGGCGCATCACAAGGAGAGTCGTGGCAGTATTCTGGGGTGCACACTTGCACGATGAGTGTGCGCGTGTGTAATGAGAGTGTATTGTCTCTCAGGGGACCTATAGGGGAGGTTTTGGCTGGGAGAGCAGCTTGCGCCAGAAGCCACAGGCCCGTACAGTGTTTCAGGCTGGTGCAGGCACCTGGGACAAGCCTATAGGTGTTGATAAGGACAACCAAACGAGTATGGAGCCACCAGATGAGTTGGTGGGTAGGTGGGTAGGTGCACCCAAGTATACTACCACAACATGCCTGGGCTTCTTAGGAGCCCATTGAAATAATATCAGTACAGAAAAACAACATGAATTTTACATGTGATTGCAGCTGGTTCACATGGGACCGTGTGGTTTTTCTGCAGAGTGGAAAACAACTTTGCATGATTCACTGTCAAATGTGTGCTAATTTATTGGCGTACATACTCAGCAGCAAATAGATTATTATTTTACTGCATGAATCTACCTCTATCTGAAAATGTAGTCGCCTAATCTAATCCTTTTCCACTTTTCCCATTTGCCAAGGGTCTTCTCTAAGGCACCCACCAGTTACCAGATCATGAATTTTGTTTATAAAAAAAATGAAATTGTGAAAGTGAAATTATCAATGTGATTGGTAGCTAACCTATTCTATTTCTTGAAACAAATGTTTGTGTCTGTTGACTCTGAAAACTGGCAAAATACAGCATTTGTATCAATAAATGCACATTGGTAGCCTACAGTGCACCCTTTCTCCTTTCTGCTAACAACCTCTATATTACACATTATCATTGGGATTTGATCAATGAAGGGAAACAAGAAAGCCATTTTTTTAGATGAAAGAAATGGCTTTGTGGTAACCCATCAAGTAATCTTCCAAAACACTCTTCATAGGCATCTTACATGTCCTGCAAGAACTATACATACACATTCTCTCTATAATATGTTTCACTGTTTGTTCCTTGTCAATGGAAATATAAACGGCTTTCAGGGAAAAGAATATTCACCATCCAGTAAGACCACACCAAGCCCCCGTGTAGGACGACGTGTCTCTGCCTACAAGGTAATGTGGACAGCGATTCAATTTCACAAACTATCAATAAAACCATCTCTAGGATCCTTTAGCTCGCCTGTTCTCAAACAAAACCATTAAGTTCAAATGATTATTGGAAAAGTATCTTTATGTTTTTGTAGTTTTTAATCTTTATTTTCTCCCAATTGTTGTATATATTGCAGTGTATATTGTAGATATACTATATACACTGCTCCAAAAAATGAAGGGAACACGTAATCATCACAGTATAACACCAAGTCAGTTAAACTTCAGGGATATTAATCTGTCCAGTTAGGAAGCATAAGTGATTGTGAATCAATATAACCTCTTTTGGTACAAATGAAAGTGACAACAGGTGACTGGAGAAGTAACAGCAAGAAAAAAAACAAAAAGGGAATGGTTTTGCAGGTGGTGGCCACAGACAATTACTCTCTCCTTATCCCTCCTTTTTATTTTTATTATTTATTATTATTATTATTTATTATTATTATTCATTTATTTTTCACTAGTTTTGCGTTTTGCTAGTGTCTTCGTCACTACTGGTAGCATGAGGCGGTACCTGCAGCCCATTCAGGTTACACAGGCAGTCCAGCTCCTCCAGGATGGTACATGATCTATATGTGCTGTCGCTAGAAGGTTTGCTGTGTCTCCCAGTAGAGTCTCAAGAGCATGGAGGAGATACCAGGAGACGGGTTGTTACACGAGGAGAGGTGGACAGGGCCATAGAAGGGCATCAACCCAGCAGCAGGACTGGTATCTGCTCCTTTGTGCGAGGAGGAACAGAAGGACACTGACAGAGTCCTAACGCCTCATTCTAACAGTAGTGACAAAGACCACTAGCAAAACGCAAAACTAGAGAAGAATCAGTCAGGAAAGATAAGGAGAGAGCAATTGTCTTGTGGTCACCACCTGCAAAACCAGCAACAAGTGATATTGATTCACAATCGCTTATGCTTCCTATCTGGACAGATTAATATCCCTGTTTAATTGACTTGGTGTTATACTGTGATGATTACGTGTTCCCTTAATTCTTTTGAGCAGTGTATATACAGGTACATTTAGGTTGTTATTATGTTGGCCAGTACATTTGTGACTACATTTACGACTACATTTATGAACAGCTCACACCATTTTTATTTGATTTATTTCATATAATTTATTTTGTATGTTCTAATTTATTTTTTTTCAGCAGCCATGGGTCAAAAAGGTTGAGAAAGACCGCTTTACCTTGAGTGAAGTGAAGTGAATGATTAAACACTGCTTGATTTTGTCTACACTTTTGCAGGATGGCAAGGGCTTCTTGGCTGGTGAGCTGGTGTGGGGGAAGTTAAAGGGGTTCTCGCTGTGGCCTGGTATGGTCATACCCTGGAAGTCTAAGTCGGCACCGCCGGGTATGCGCAGGGTGGAGTGGTTTGGAGACGGCATGTTCTCTGAGGTTAGAATCGCATCGCTACATTATCAATCTGGATTACATCTGATGGGGGCAGGATAGTCTAGTGGTGTAGGTGTTGGACTCCCAGCCGGAAGGTTGTGGGTTTGAGCCCCAGAGTTGGTCTACCTGTAAGCATCCTTGAGCAAGATGCCTAACCCCTACCTGCTCCATGTAATAGCACCATGTAATTGTAAGTCGCTTTGGATAAAAGCGTCTGCTGAATGACCTAATTGGAAATCAATCTCAGACCTCCTACATGCCTGAGAAATGTAGTCGAGAAATTCATTAAATGTTTACATCTCTACATCTTGTTTAACAGATTAATACAGAAGGGCTTTTGCCGTTTGGTGCCTTTTCTCAGTACTTCTGTAAGAATTCCTACTTCAGCTTCCCTACCTACAAAGAAGCCATCTATCAGATCATTGAGGTAAGAGATAAACCATGTTCCCAGCAAATTTCCCCTTGGGAATCAGCAAAAAAGAACTGTTTGTAGTTCGATATAGTTATATAGTTAGATATTCAGATATCAGCTAATTTATTTATTGCATTACCCAATTGCATTATTACTACATCATACCACTTTGCATTGACCACACTGCTACACAGAAAACATGGCAAGGTAACGCTACTGCCAGTATTGCCTCCCATATTAGTGGCTTTGTTACACCCTGAGGGAATTTCTTATGGCAGTCAATTTTGAGTGGCAATCTTATCCCCATTTTTCATAATTGTCAGAGATAACTCTGAGATGGCAGTTGAGCATCTCCTTTAAAGGCTCCGTTTGGATTACATCTGATTTTTAAGAATGCTTTAGAATATGGCCACTCAAGCCTCGTCACAGGCAAAAAATATATTCATTGAAATTAATAAAAGAAAAAAGAAACCTTTATTATAACAGCATGTCCAACAAAGGATGTTAAAACATTTTAAAATGTTTAAAATATGTGTATAACATGTATAATGAATTTGATGTTATGATAGTTGATTTGATTGTTACACATACATTTTTAGAATATAGACAGGCAGTTCTATCCAGAATACTTACAATAAAATAGAATACTAGCTTACATAACTAAAGCCATTACTGAATGTAAGGGTCAGGGCTTTGTTTTGCCGAAAATACACCCGTGACCACAAAATTATTAGAACTACATGCTAAAAGAGGTGGATAGGAGGAAAGGTGGCCACTATTTTATATACAGTATTACCTATTGGCGAGTCCTAATATCTGGCAATACCATTGCAATACTAATTTGCAGCTGGCGGCTGAGCGCTGTGGAAAGGACTTCTCAGTGGCAAAAGGAAATAAAGAGAAGGAGTCGGAGCTGATGCTACAATGGGCATTTACAGGATTCCTGCCTATGGGAAAAAGTGGATTTCTGCCTCCTGACAGTATGTGTTCCTTTGTTGATATACAACTATTCATCTTCATGACCCATATTGCAGGCTTCAAGCTTAAAGTTGCACACTTTCCGGACACTCGAATTGTGTCCGGATGGTTGAAACCAGTGTTACAAAAACGTTGTTTTGGTTTGAAACTCAAGAGACTGCATGCCCCCCTGGATGTCTACTCCACCCCTACGTAGCATATAGGAACACCCCCGTACCTACCCCCCACTGCCGCCCTATCTTTTGCGGACACGTTTCAAAAATATTAACAGTGAGCCGGGCAGAAATTTCTAATTCAATTTTTTTTCTGTCCACCAGGTCTTGCTGCTGTAAAGGCGGATTCACAAGAATCTGACCTGTCAGACTACCAGCCACCACCAAAAAGGAAATATGTTCAAAAGATTAAAGCACATCTAGCTACAGTCAACTACAGCAGAGGTATGTTGCCATCGCTAAACTGACATCTCACTAGATACAATAGGTGGAGACTACGCCCTAATTTCAGTCTTTCAGTATAAAAAGTTTCTTTTTCCCCACAGAATTAATGATTAAAATGATCACTGAGAAACGCAAGAAAATTGAAGGTATGTATTGGTTGAGAATACCAACAGATTATTTAATGTACAGTAGTGCATGTGGTAGAGGCTTATTTCTTCTGAGGTAAACATAGTATGGATATCCTTTGTTTCAGACTTCTGTTTATCTTGTGGAACACCTGAAATTGAAACGTACCACCCACTGTTTGAAGGGAGTCTTTGTCTGAAGTGCAAGGTAATCTAATAATCCAGTAATTGTTTTTCACTCGGTTTTTTTATGTCTAGTTTGACCCACGTTAGTCTTCCTCCAATTATGTAATGTCTAGTTTCCATCTAATGCTGTACATCGCTGGCCTAAATACTGTAAATCTGTTTTGTTGTAATTGTTTGCAGGAAAACTTCAATGAGACTCTGTATAGATATGATGAAGATGGATACCAGTCATATTGCACTGTGTGCTGTGCAGGCTTAGAAGTCATTCTTTGTGACAATGCTAGCTGCTGCAGGTAAGCACGGCTCAGGTGTGTTCTGCTGTATACTTAACAAAACAGATCACAGATCCTCACTTTAATTTCTATTGTAATTTCTACACTAGCCACTCTGTTATAAACTGTTATAACTCGGTTATAAAATGTCTTAGCTAATTTACTTTTTCTGAGTAAATGTTCCTTTTTTTGTCCCAGGTGTTTTTGCAAGGATTGTCTAAACATCCTGGTGGGTCCAGATACCTTTGATAAAATGAAGGACATTGATCCCTGGAGCTGCTACATGTGCCTGCCCTCCCAATGTGCTGGAAATCTCAAGTTAAGACCTGACTGGAGTGTAAAGGTCCAAGAGTTCTTCGTCAACAACAGTGCAATGGAATTTGTAAGTGAGACCTATTTTTCTTTTTTCTTAATTGGGCAAAAACACAACAACAGCGCCATAGTTGATTTTTAGATTATGCTGTTTATGCTGGCAAGTAAGGGATTGGCCAAGAGATGACTGACTTTACTGATATGTGGTATTTTTGTTGAACACAGGAGCCTCACAGAGTGTACCCTTCAATCCCTGCTAACCAACGTAGACCCCTCAGGGTACTGTCGCTCTTTGATGGCATTGCAACAGGTTGGTATTTCCTACCATGTAAACTACATTATTACATTACAGTTATTTTCGGCTTGTGAATGTTATTCAAACAGACCTGTAGCAAGCACCAAGCACACTGTGAGAGATACTGTATGTTTGCTTGCTGTCTGTATCTTTGTGTCCATATGTCCATCTCCAAGAGTTCTCATGTGGATTGAACTGCAAATAGGCAGTTGCTATTCAGTATTGTGCACATCGGCCTCCTGGTGGCACTATAAAAGTGAAACTCTTGAAAGGATGCACCCCTGATCTAGTTTAAAAATTTGTCCATCTCCAAAAAAAGTCCATCTCCTCGCAAGGACCAATTTGCCTCAACCACACATCTCTTTACTTGTTTATTCCACAGTTAGTAATGGAAATTGCACCTATCTGGATGACATTCTAGTTTAATATGCGTTGACAGGATACCTCGTGCTCAAAGACCTAGGCTTCAAGATAGAGCGCTACATTGCTTCAGAGATCTGTGAGGATTCAATCGCTGTGGGCATGGTCAAACACAATGGAAATATAGAATATGTCAATGATGTACGCACAATCACCAGAAAACATGTAAGTATGAGCTGCTGTATGAACAACTATATTTTTTAAGAGAGGTGTATTGTAAGAATAATTTATGAATGTCCAAATGGAGAGGATGTTTATATGAAAAAATCAAAATCTGCAAATGATTACTGTACTAACAACTATGACTAAATGATGTATTACAACGTATTTGTTGTAGCTGGCTGAATGGGGTCCCTTTGACTTTCTGATTGGAGGGAGTCCATGTAATGACCTGTCTATGGTCAATCCTCTACGCAAAGGATTGTTTGGTAAGGATTGTTTAGATTTCCAAAGTATAATTCAGGGCTTTTCTCAATCATGTACACTAGTATCTAACGACTCTCTCTCCCCCTTCTTCCCCTTCTTTCGCTCGCTCTCCCTTCCTCTTTAACCCTTATACAGAGGGCACTGGGCGACTGTTTTTTGAGTTCTACCGCATGTTGACCATGATGAGGCCAAAAGATGATGACAATCGTCCTTTCTTCTGGTTGTTTGAGAATGTGGTTTTCATGAGTGCCAATGACAAAGGGGATATCTGCAGATTTCTTGAGGTGATTTCTTTATGATAACCGGTGGAGGTGCTTTCGTTGATGGGACGGCAGGCAATTAATCGTTTTTATGTTTATTACTGCTCATTACTGGTCTTTCCCTCGATTTACAGTGTAACCCCACTCTCATTGATGCAGTAAAAGTTAGTCCTGCTCACAGAGCTCGCTACTTTTGGGGAAACCTTCCTGGAATGAACAGGTAAGAACTTTATTTTTACATTTTCCACAGAGACAAGCATATCTTTTTACACGCTGCCTGTCTATCTCTTTAGGCCGCTTGCTACAGCTCTAGACGAAAAAGTACAACTTCAGAATTGCTTGGAGGCTGGACGTGTTGCGAAGGTGACTTTAAAACCATATGCTTGGTTTTCTGTTAAAAGCATACTCCTTAACTCATGTCAGGAATTGCACTTGTGGTTGAAATCAGTATTAGAAAATCACTGTTGTTTTGATTTGAAACTTCCAAGTGGGCGGCTCCCTCCCACACAAGTGCTGAGATACTTTCACTCATATCTACTGCTGCCCTTACAGAACTCCTAGGCTCACACCATTCTCTACTCCTCCCTTACAGCCACCCACACTTTCAAAAACAGTTGAATTTCAAAAATACAGTGAGCTGGGGAGAAATTTGGGTTTAGTAATGCATTAGTAAATATATATATATATTTACTAATGCATTACTAATATATATATCTATATATATGTGTGTGTGTATGTATATGTGTGTATATATATGTATATACCTGTATGTAATAAATATAGTAATAACTGGTTTATCCTCCCCTCCTATAGTTTGACAAGGTTCGTACCATCACAACAAAGTCTAACTCCATTAGACAAGGGAAGACTGGGCCGCTGCCTGTCACCATGAATGGCAAGGAGGATTACTTGTGGTGCACAGAAATGGAACAGTAAGACAATATTAGCTTTTAAATAATATTTGATGTATTTACAATGTTTACAATTTTATTGAGACCACAATAATTGTGACCCTTTCTATAGAGATTACTTTGGATACTTGAATTTGTAGAATTTGTACATAGTCTCTTTTACATTTGTCTTCATTGTGAATAAATGGGATTCTTATTTGATCTCTTTTCTAATATTTGTACAGAATATTTGGCTTTCCCAAGCACTACACGGATGTGAACAACATGGGTCGATCCCAAAGGCAGAAGGTCTTGGGCCGCTCCTGGAGTGTTCCTGTCATCCGTCACCTCTTTGCCCCACTGAAAGACTATTTTGAATGTGAATCCTAATTCTTAGCGACAGACTGGAGTGTGTCGGAACAGCAGGGGGTGCGGGGGGGACTACAGTCCTCACCCAGGGGCTAGTCACTCCAAACTATGCTGCCTGTTACGACCAATGTTGTTTTTAGCATTGTTTTACACTATATCAAATGTTATTTTTCAGTCTAGTCAGTCATGTGAACAACTTCTTTCAGAAAGCACAGACACTTTTTCTCCATGGTGGAGGAAGCCTCCTTTGTCAAGTATTGGTGCTGTGAGCCAACATTAACTGTTCATACTACAGGTAACTACCTCAACACTGTTTTATGGGTTTTAAATTTGGGCACATATGATCCTCATCTGTATGTATAAATATATTAACTTTTTTTATGTAAACTATATTTTGTTTTTTTATTATCATATTTTAGCATAGGGTATTTTGAGATCCATCTATTGTTGGTTATAAATCAATCATATTTTTAGACAACTGATCAAAAATTTACAATTATGCTCATTTTAATCTATTTTGTACCAAATTCATTTTCCTTGGTGCTCCAGACCTTTTGTATCTGCTCAAAGACAAACATTGCTGTTACTGCTTTTTACTACAGTCAACTGTAGTAAAAAGTACTAACTAGAATCTTTTTCAAAGACAGCTGGCAAGACCAAATTAATTGCCCAGCTTTTTGACAAATGGTGGCTACCTCTAAAATAATGACACTGCAGCCTCACGTACAAAGCCTTACTTAGTGTGATATAAATGTTGATATAAATGTATATAATTATTTTGTCCTTCAGCCTTGCATAATTTTATTTTAATATTTTGGTGGTGATATAAACTGGCTATCCCATGGTGCTGTGAACCCCCCTCCCCCCTGCATTTACTTTGCATGTGTGATGCCTATACTGTTAAGGTGAATTATTTATGTTTAGTGTGATGTGATGTGTTTAAAACTGCAGTGTTCATATCTTTGAACACCTGGCTTGGTGCTCAGTTATAGTGTACTGTGTATGACTGTTTTTATACTCGCCGCTCTCAATTGATCTGACATTTGTCAATATTTTGTCGTGTATAATGTGCCTCCAATTTTGAAAGTTGTTGTTTATGAACATGTGGGGAAAGCATATGTGGCAATCTACTTTATTCAGTGATAGAAATTATCTGTAGTAATTTTATGGTTCATTGGTTTCATTAAAATCATACATACTCTAGCTTACTATGGAATTAGTTACTGTAGCACTTTGGTAGGATAGTAACTTTTGGGTTATCACTATCAATGCCAATTTGTTGGCATTGACATTTGTTGATTTTTTACTTTTTTGTGAAAAATCATGTCTCTCAATTTTGATGTCAAACAACACCAGCTAGGCTGTTATTCCACATCAGCCTTATTATTTTGATTAGTTTGCCACTGTTTTTAAATAGCCATACGTTAAATTAGCTTTGTGCCTATGTCCCAACAGCTGATATTTGGGGCATTTGATTCCTATGGTGCTATCTTCGTGGTGCTAAAACTTGTTTTTAGAAATTTCAATCAATTGTCAAATTACGCTGTATTCATTTGTTGGGGCAATTCAAGGCTGAGTTGCATGTGTTTGTGCATGTTCAAATTACAATGATGGATAAATAAACTTGTATAATTTCAATACAAATTTGGATGCCTTTCTATGCAGAAACACTAGATGGCACAAGCTCAGTTCCTGCAAATTTCATTTTGATGGTAGATTTGTTTTACGTATATTTGTCAGTTTAAGTGGGCGGAGTGTTATCACGATCGCAAGTATTTGCACCAAGCACGTGCCGCCTGGTGTATATAAAAAAATCGAACGAACTGTTCATGATCAGTCATGATCAGTCACAGCTTATTTGAATGAGTCGACGCAATACCTGCAAATGGTGATACTTTGCAAGTCCAGACCATTTTAATTACGTTTTGCCTGGTGAACTAAATTACTGACGACTTCAAAGAGGCGTTTCATTGCAAGCTAACGTTGTCAATTACACCGAGCAAGAAGTGGGTAGTATGTTTGATATTTTAAACATAACTTTTGAAAAAGGTAGTTTTAAAAACCTATGTTGGCATCTACCGATATTTCATGCCGGTCGTTTAGCATGTCAATGTCTGATGTTAATCGCGATTTTGATATCCGCGTTAAAGCTCGTGTTGAAACTAAAAGAACGATTTCTGCTAATGATGTTAGCTTAGAACAAGGGGAACTGACGACGGAGCAATTTTAGTTATGGAACAAACGTTAGGGTTTAGTAGACCAGCGCATGATGCGTTTGCTGTTAATGCGTTCATTTTAATAAGAGTTTGTGTTCGATGCCTGAAATAACTGTCGTGACCAATTTTTTTTTTTTTATTGTTCCTCTTGTGGCCATTTCTCACGACTTTTCCAGGATGGCCGTCAACGTCTATTCCACATCTGTGACCAGCGATAACTTCAGTCGACACGATATGCTTTCATGGGTCAACCAGTCTTTACAGATGAACTACTCTAAGATTGAGCAGTTGTGTTCAGGTGTGATAACTGTTGGAGACGTAATGAGCCACTAAACCATGCTATTCACTGTTTTGGTGCAACTTGTTGTTAGACAGTCTTCATGTAGTGTTCAATTTATTTGTACAAACAGCTGATGGTAGAGATTTTCTTTTTGTCCATACAGGAGCAGCTTATTGCCAGTTCATGGACATGCTGTTCCCAGGATGTCTGCCTTTGAAAAGGGTTAAATTTTCCGCAAAACTAGACCATGAATTCTTACATAATTTTAAACTTTTACAGACTAGTTTCAAAAAGGCTGGTGTTGACAAAGTGAGTATTATTCTCAATTACTTATGTATTGAAGCATATTACAAATACAAACACACTTTTTTATTTTCAGATCATCCCTGTGGACAAATTAACTAAAGGAAAGTTTCAGGACAACTTTGAGTTTGTGCAGTGGTTTAAGAAACTCTTTGATGCAAATTATGACCAGAAAGAGTATGATCCAGTAGCTGCTCGCCAGGGACAAGACACACCAGCACCTCCCGCAGCACCTTTGGCTCAGACTAAACCCAAGAAGGTCCCCTTTGGTGAGCATAAAGGATGGCCACCAAATTATATAAATGTTGTGTAGCCTATTTGGCCTAAACATTTATTCAAGTTATTTTTTAATACAGAAAAGCTCTTCCAATATGCTGACAAACCAGCTGCTAAAGTCGGTAAAGTGTTATTGGTTGTCAGGACACGGGTTTTCATGTGTCACAGTAAGGTATCTCTCTCGGAACAAAAGATGAGGAGAACCAGCAATGATTCGGTTGCTTGTCTTATTGGCACAGGCAGCTGGTGACTCTATGGAGAGTAGCACGTTGAAAGCTAAAGTCAAAATTAGGCCAGCGGAACGTGTTTACGTTCAATACTGTATGTAAGCGTAAAAATACGTTTTAATACAATTTTACAGACTTATTCATTCGTGCATGTAATTTTAAGAATGAGATGTCTTTATTCATTGAAACATTGTGGCCACTGATTACAAACCAGAGGTATTGGTATTTCCATGACTATAGCCACTGTGTACTGGTATTTAGGCTGTCATGGCTGGAGGTGTTGGGTGTTGACATCATCTTTGGGCACCTTGTTTACAAGGGACACTGTTGTTGAAGATGATACTCTGTGTATGGGGGTAAGAAAAAGAAGTAATTGTTATGCCATCTCCATCATGTCCAGCGCCAGTAAGGGTTACTCAGACAGCGAGTCCAGCCAAGACTGTGAGAAATGCAGCACGAAGGCCTGGGATGGGCACAGAGGACGAGAAGGGACAGCTTGCTGAGGAGGTAAGGCTCTGGGCATGGCTGGTCCCAAATCCAAACTATGTAGTGTCTCCGGGGGGAGGCGAGACTATTCCTGTCTAATTTTCATCAGGGCAGACTTGTACTCCTTATTTTGACCCCTGTCTTTAGATCAATACACTACGAATATCAGTAGCAGACATAGAGAAAGAGAGGGATTTTTACTTTGGGAAACTGAGGAACATAGAGCTCATCTGCCAAGACAAGGAAGGTGGCGGAGATGGAGACCCAACACTGCAGAAAATCATGGACATACTTTATGCCACAGATGTAAGTTACTTCCAGGGGCACATATTAAAGCCCATACATAGCATATGTCATTACTTGGCACATCGTAGTAATGTTATAATTTGTCTCCTCAAAGGATGGGTTTGTTGTTCCTGATAATGAACAGGAGGAGCCAGAAGAATTCTGATCTGAACAGGGAACGACGTGTGTGTGTGTATTTATATAAACAAACCCCTACAGTCAAATGCACTGCCTTGTCCGTGCACTTAGTTATACCCAGCTCTGAATTCAATCACTGTGCCACTTTGGATGATGCTGTATTTGGGCTTTAGACTGAGCCCAGACTTTTTTTTTTGTTGTTTTCCTCCCCTAGTTACTTCACTCCTCTTGAACTTTGGTAAACGATTTTAAAATCAATTCAGTTTTTCAGCAGTTACTAAAATTCTTGTTCATTAGATGCAGATGAGCATAATCTTGTTTTTAATTTAAATAAGATATTGCTTTACATATCTTGACTTGACAATAGGATGAGATTTCATATAATATTGCATGTAATTAAAAATGAAGTCATATTTGATCATTCTGGTTTTCTCTTTAATTCAGGACAGTGACCTCTTTCACAGAGGACTAGTGCAGTCTCGTGTCACCTGCAGGGCGAAAATCAAAATGTCCTGAGGACATTTAGGCATTCATCAATCATAACATTTAAAAGCAGTACATGAATGAGGTAAAACCTCTAGAGGATTAACATAAGCACTAAAGAGAAAGGGTCTGATCCACCACACCCTGACTATTGTAACACGATATTCCTGTGACCATACATTGTCTATAAGTGCTAATAAAGAAATATGATCTCCAAAGAAGGCAGCATTAAACTTTCTTTACTTCATGATAGTTGCATATGTGAACCAGACCAATGTTGTTTAGTAAATACGTGTGTTTGGGGGAGGGGGGGGGGCGATCTCTAGTTCTTTAAATAAAGCAAGTTCAGAAAGTCTATACAGAACTTCCTCATTTGCAGTTCTGTAGGAAAGCAATATTCAAGGGGTCAATTGTAGTCACAAGCATACGGTACTGCAGCCAAGTTAAATTTGTGGACATGCCCTCTGGTCTAATGAGCCAGCTAAAGCCTCTTGACCATTTAATTTGCAAAGACTAAACTTATTAGGAGGAAACACTAGTTGGGAAGAGAAAAGCAAGAATGGTGTTTAAGGAGTTTTATAAGCCCACCTCTAAATGTTTGGGGTCACTTAGAAATGTCCTTATTTTTGAATGAAAAGAAAAAAAATGTCAATTTAAATAACATCAAATTGATAAGAAATAAAGTGTATACTAGACATTGTTAATGTTGTAAATGACTTGTAGTTGGAAACATGGAAACATTTTTTTAATGGAATATATACATAGGCATAAAGTTTTCATCAATTTGCCTTTTATTATAAACTTGGATTAGTTAACACAATGTGCCATTTGAACGCAGGAGTGATGGTTGCTGAAAATGGGCCTCTGTATGCCTATGTAGATATTCCATTTAAAATTAGCCGCTTCCAGCTGAAAGTACAACATTAACAATGTCTACACTGTATTAATAATTATACATGCATTTAGAGTTGAAACAAAATGTAGTTTTTCTACAGGTGTTTACTAGCCTAGTAAACCCAACCACCTCATCAGCACACTTTCAAGTATTGGTATCTGCAAGTGATGTTTAATCGATAATATTTATTATGAAATGTCAGTCCCTCCATACATAGAATTAAGTGGATATCATTTAGACGTTGATATTTCCCAGGGTTTTAATATTCTTTCCATTTTAGAGGGAGTAGGATGCTGGTTGTTTGGCTTAATGTCCAGTTTTGTCACCCCAGGGACGTCTTTCCCCGCTTGGACCAGTCGAATGACCTCCTCAAAGGAAAGCTGGGGTGTACCTGTGTATGTCAATGCCTTTTCTGTGTTGTTTTGACTGCCACCAGAGGCTGAGGCTGAAAGACCCAGTTGTTCCATCTGTGCAACACTAGAGTCCATCAATGTCCCTTGCGAGGGGCCAAAGTGCCACTGTCTGTACCCTGTTGAGTCTATGGGCTCAACAAACCTGGTAATAGCAAAGAGCTCGTATAAGTACAACGATCAATCTTGTTTTTAACACAGAGAAGTTAGCTGGTGTTAACTCTCAAATCAATGACTGAAAATGATATTGAATAACCATAAAGTGACTTATAGCCTATTCATGACTTCACTGCAATAACTGGAGTTAATTGAATGGCCTTTAATTGTTTGACGTTGAGTAGTGGAAATTATTGTAGCAATAGAAATACTTATATGACTCATACCGGTTATAAAAGAATAATTTCATATCCAAGACTTTTGGTGCACTGGTGAGAAGATTGGGATTTTCAAGAGACACCAGTCCATTTTGGTACTCCTTATTGCCCTCGAAGTCATAAGAGTCAAACCTAACGTAAACAGCTTCCATTCTTTTATCATAGCCGTGGGTTGATAATCCTCCCCAATCTTAATGTTTTTAAAGTAGTTTCACTTGTACAAGCCTGGGAGAGAAGTGAGACAGAACACACATTTCCGGTATAGTTGTTGCTCGCAATCAACAAATGAGAAAAAAAAAAGAGTGTAAACAGCTGCGTGAAAACGCAATAACTGAAAGTGTAGTGCCTCGCGTGGAGATTTGTGGTACAGCAGTGCAAGACAATGGGCAAACATCTTGCAAACGAGTATATTGGCTGGCTTACTGTATATTCCAATGTTCAGTGCTGTTAGTTTATTGCTTAGGTAAGATTTTATTTCATATTGTGTAACTTTAATTATTACATCCTGAAATTATTCCATTTAGGAAATATCCATTATTGATATGCCATCTGTAATTTTAGAACAGCAATTGTGGATGGCAGTAACATTATACAGTGTGGTTGTGTGACCCTTCCATTTGCCCTGCCTTTGGCCATAGCCAGCAGCTGCCAGACACACCTAGATGTTCCAGGGCATGTGAGCAAATCTCTATCATTCAGGTTCAATGTCAAAAATGTTAATGTTTTGACCACCCCTATCGAAACGATGATGTCAAATGATTATAATCAGATAGAGGAAAAAACATTACACTGCTTGGTTAATTTCTGTAAGTCGGGAGTCACATGAGTTTGTAAGCAGAAAGGAGGTGTGCCGGTGAGAGAATCTTATCTTATTAACGACTTACCAGAGCAGTTACCTCTTCTTTTGTGAGCATGTGATGCAATGGCCAGCAGGCTGTTTCTGAAGGAGATTAAGTAAACATGTCTCTTGGGCTCAAATAATAGCTGTAGAATTTAGTGTGGACTTTTAGTTAGTGTTTTGTTCTTTTCCGTTTTAACTCTCCCTTTGAGCAAAAAGTTAATTCCAGTAAACCATAGGCCTGTTGTTGGGGTTAAAGAAGTTTATTTGATAAATCAAGGGATTATTCACTACAAAATATCATAAAGATAATATAAAATATATTTGTATGCACAATTATAATTGCAAATGTGTTTTTAACCTATTATATGTTATTGAAACAAGGTCCCTTCTGTGAGTAAATGTAATTTTTCCCATTTCACAAATATACAACTATAATATTTAGCATACTCAAAATATTACTACACATTCTATAAACAGTACATCATCCCAATTTCTTTAGAATGACACCCTAAAATAAAAGTTAGCCTGAATCTAAACTAATATCAATAAGCACCATGATTCTCAAATAGTCCTCATATTCCCCATACATCTTATAGCACCACATTTCGAGTGTAAATTCCATTCCCTGTGGATACAGTATGTAAATCTATCCGTCAGTCGTGCTGTGCGATCGCTGTTCAACTGCAGCTAGTCTCCTTTCACTGACTGTTCTCTAGACATACTGACGGCGGGGGAGAATCTGTGTCGTTGCAGCTTGCTCTGGTTAGATGACTGTTGCTGGGTGGATCGCGAAGGACGAGCAAAGCAGAACGTCAAGGTACTTCTGGAACTGCATTCATAGTTCCCATCCTGGTAAAAAGAAGTAGCCCATGATTAAACAGATATACAGCAACATACAACAAGCGGCTGAAATGGGTTTCCTCAGGAGGGTGGCTGGCGTCTCCCTTAGAGATAGGGTGAGAAGCTCAGTTATC
>JAOEHI010012868.1:0-31570 GCA_025447815.1 Percopsis transmontana
GCTCCACCTGCTACAACCCCTTCATCTACTGCAGCCTGAACCCCGCCTTCCGCCAGGAGCTCAGGCTGCTGCTGAGCATGTGCAGGGGACGCAGGTGGCGGCGAGTTGAGCCCAGAGGGGAGGGGCGGTGTTCCGGATGCGTGGAAGAGATGCTCATGGGCGGCACCCACGAGCCCCGTCGCGAGACGGCCGGAACGAGTTAAGAATCCTCTTCGCAGCCGAGCCGACCCACTGCTCAAGGCAAACGCACGCGGTGTTTGTGTTCTTTTGGGTCTTGATGCAGAAAAGAAACTCATCCGAGCAATAGCCAATTGCTATTATCTTTTGCTATTATTAAGATTTATTAAAAATAAAGATATGTTTATCACTGCATTACCCATATCCTCAGCTTTATTAGATTTTGCTGGTAAAATTTCAATCTTTAAAGTATCACACTTTTCCACACTGGCAGTACATAGAACTCTATTCCACATCCTATAGATATAAACCCAAAGTAGAATGGGACTTTTGTTATCAGGGTTGCAGATTGTGGAATACAGCTTCTAAATCACTTCTTAAAACTCAATGCTTTAATGTGATGTTTCAGATATTCTTTTTTTAAATGTTTTACATTCACCTTGTAACGTGTGTGTGTTCTTCTAACCAACTACCAAGAAAAGGTGTATAATATTTGTAGCCTACTGAATGGTCATTATGTTTAATCATTTGTCAACATGGCATTTTTCTACCATAGTTGTGAATTGCTGTTCTAGGTGCATCTGAATGTTTAAAAAGGGTAAAATGTAATAAAAGCCTTGTTTGTGTTCCCTCTCCAACAGCTTTTAAGTCTTACTGAAGAACATAATGGGTCAAATGAATTTTCCCCTGTACGTTATTACTGTTGCTGATGGTAACTCGTTCTCCTACTTTATAATGGAGGTTGTCTCACACACACGTAATGAAATTGTTTGACTTCTCTTAACAAAACCATCAGGTAGTCCAGAGCAGGGGCAGACAGGGGCAGGCAGAACACAGGTATACTCCAGGCAAAGGTGCTAAAAATCCAACCGGCAAACCTGAGGTCGGGACTGGCGGGGTAATGGCAACCGACTAGGCAGGTAACAGGGAAATGATGCTAGAGCACTACCGTTAATGGTAGTGCTCTGTGGAGACAAGTACACCACAGGTAAACACAATAAGGACACTCCTGCATCCTTATTGGTCAGTGCAGTGAAGACTGTTGGAGGAAACTGGACTTTGCAGTTCCTCATTGGTTGGGCGGCTGGAGCTGTCTGATTCACAGGGGATTTGCTTCCACTGCAAAAGTAGAAATTCAGATTTTTAAAATATTACAAAGCTACCAAAATCAATCTTAACAGGTCTGAAATGACATGACTTCACTGTGTAACGTAACTCACACTTTCAGCTGTGCTAAAGTAGACAGGAAGAATTCGCTCATTCATTTTCTAGGTAGATTTTACCATCATTGAAATCTGTTAAGCCATCAGTGGCAGCAATATCTGTTCTAAAAATGTGTTTCAGTGTACTTTGTCGTTGCAGACTAAACCCAATACTCTTAACAATGGAATGTACTGAAAAGTGTTGTTTTTCCCAGTAGAGGAGTCTACACCCAAGATATATTAAACTGGTTCAATGGAGTACAATTTCTCAACACAGTATCTGTCTAGTTGATAGAGTATGTGCTGTTCACTGCACTGCAGCAGTATTCAAGCAAATTATCATCTTGGATAAATGAAAGTACACTCTGTCTGCCAGTTGAGCTGTTTGTCCTAATTTGTTAAATGGTTGCTAAGTGAAGCCATTAGCCAGCCTTTGAAATCCAGTTTCAATAGTCTTAGCTCTGAAACTAGCTTGATTAGAAGGAAGGTGGGTCCAGTATAGCGCTATTTAGCTAGCTGCTAACTTTATAGCACCAGCTGTAGGTGCCAGTGTGAGCACATGCACAAAGACAAAGGGAGTCTTCCTACAGGACAGTGAGTGCACAAAGACAAAGGGAGTCTTCCTACAGGAGTCATCCTAGGAAGGCAGCAACACAACGTGTGATACTAGTGTGATACAACACAAAGTATCACACTAGTATTTGTAACTCTTCTTTCTCGTTCGCTATTATGTGTTGGCTCTATATTCCTGTACTAACATGTGCTTGCAGAGCACGCTCTCAGCCCGACATAGAAATCCATCCAACCTGCTGTACCCACCCCCGATAGCCTGCTACCGCCTTAGTCGTGGCTGGAGGACTCTGGAACTGTCAGTCCGCCGTCAAGAAAACGGAGACCATTTCCGCCTACACCTCATTTGAGTCTCTGCCCTTCCTGGCCTTGACGGAAACCTGGATCACACCGACCAACACGGCGACCCCAGCGGCTCTTTCTTCAGTGTACTCCTTCTCCCACACACCCAGGTCATCCGGCCAGGGGGGTGGAACTGCTCATCTCCCCCAAGTGGACCTATAGCGTCATCGCTCTTTCCCACCTGGCCATATCCTCTTTTGAATTCCACGCTGTCTCTTTCACCCATCCGGTTAAACTCCCAATTGTCGTAATTTACCGCCCCCCGGGCCAGCTTGGAGACTTCCTAGATGAGATGGATGTCCTCTTAAGCTCCTTCCCTGAAGATGGGACACAACGATCACACTCCTTGGTGACTTCAACATCCCCCCCGAAGAATCTGCACTCATCTGTAATGGAATATTTTAATTTTAACTATATACAATTCTGTGTTTTACAATTCTATATGTTTAGACAGCTGTTTCTCTGCTAAGCACATGGGGACAATGCCCACAGTGTTTGAGAGGGGGTTGGGTATTTTAATTGCACTAGGGCCTTTGAACAAAGCCCCTTCCTGTGTTTAGAAAACCTTCTGAACTTTCTCCCTGATAAAGGTGTTTTACGAGGATGACACATTAGAACGCTAGTGGTTCAAACCCCACCCCCCTGACCTAGTCTGTTTACCTCTATAAAGGGGGCACTCAGCATTCAGTGGGTGGGCCTTCTGTTTCAGATTGCGTGTCTCTCTGTCCCAGAACCGCTCCATTTCTTGCAAGAAATAAATTAAATTATAAAGACTTTCTTCATTTTTTTTCTTCATTTTAACTCACACTATCCTTCAACAAACAGGGCAGGAAACATTCTGGATCTTGTCTTCACCAGATCCTGCTTGGCCTCTAAACTATCAGTTACCCCCCCTGCCGGTGTCCGATCATAACTTCATCTCCTTCTCTCTCCCCCTAAATCCTCTCTCGGCCCCTGCTACTTCAACCCGTGTCGCCTCTCGTTGTAACCTAAAATCTTTCTCTCCCTCCTCCTTCTCTTCTGCAGTACTCTCCCTACTACCGTTGACTGAACAATTCTCTCTCCTGTCCCCAGACCAGGCTACCTCTACTCTCATATCCTCTCCAACATCTTCTCTTGACACCCTCTGTCCACTTAACTACCAGAACAGTGCAATCTTCTCCCCCCACTCATTGGATATTGGAACCTCTACGCGCTAGCAGAACAAAGCTCAGAGCCTATCACCGCCTCCTCTCTGAATTCACCTCCTCTGTTTCAGTAGCCAAAGCCACCTTCTATCAACACAAAATCCCCTCCACCGTCGCCAACCCTAGGAAACTGTTTTCTGTATTTTCCTTCCTGCTCACACCGCCTGCCCCCACCTCCACCCTCCACCCTCCTGCCTGTTCGCTGATGATTTTGTTCACCTTCAAAGAAAGTGAATGACATTAGCCAGTCCTTTGCACCTCCCTCTATTCCCTCTATTCCCACACTTCCTGTCGATAATTTAAACGCTTTTTCCGCCCTCTCCACAGAAGATATCAAAACACTTATTGTATCCAACCGGGCCACTACCTGCCCACTCAACCCAATCCCTGCATCTCTTCTCCAAGCCCTGATCAATTCCTCCCTGACCACAGGCTCGGTCCCAGCTGCCTTTAAAACAGCTAGAGTAGGACCGCTACTCAAGAAACCAACCCTGGACGCATCTACACCTCAGAACTACAGGCAGGTATCTCTCCTTCTTATCCAAAACACTCAAACGCGTAGTCTCTGACCAACTGTCCTCCTACCTCTCACAACACAACCCCCTGGACACCCACCAATCTGGGTTCAAGGCTGCTCACTCCACTGAAACCGCTCTTCTCACAGTGACAGAAGCCCTGCACACTGCTAAAGTCTCCTCACTCTCCTCAGTCCTCATTCTCCTAGACTTGTCTGCAGAATTCGACACGGTAAACCACCAGGTTTACCGCTTCTATCAAGCCTTGCTGAATTGGGCGTTGCCAACTCGGCGCTCTCCTGGTTTGAGTCCTATCTGACAGATCGCTCGTATCGAGTCCTTGGAATGGACACCTGTCCAAACCCTCGCTGTCTTGCTGACATCAGTGCTTGGATGTCTTCGCATCACCTCAAGCTCAACCTTGAAAAGACAGAGCTACTCTACCTCCCTGCAAAGAACTACCCCAAATGGACCTGTCCATTACCCTTGAGAACACCACAGTGTCCTCCTGTCCAACTGCAAAGAGTCTCTGTGTTGTCCTGGACAAACAACTGCTCCCCCAACATTGCCGCAACGACTCGAGCCTGCAGATTTGCCCTCTACAATATCAGAAGGATAAGGCTGTTCCTCAAAAGCGGTACAGCTCCTAGTCCAAACTGTAGTAATCTCACGCCTAGACTACTGCAACTCTATACTCGCCGGATTACCGGTCTCTGCTACCAGATCCCTACAACGAATCCAAAATGCAGCAGCACGTCTAGTATTCAACCAACCAAAGTTCTCCCATGTAACACCCCTCTTCTGAGACCTTCACTGGCTCCCTAATTTCAGCCCGCATCCGATTAAAGACATTCGTGCTGGCCTACAAGGCAGCAAAAGGAACTGCCCCGCTCTACCTCCAAGCAATGGTAAGATTCCAAGCACCAGCCAGAGCGCTTCATTCTACCACCTTGACTGGCAGGCTGGCACCTCCATCGCTATTAGCTGCGCGTAAGAGTCGTGCAACCCAGTCCAGACTCTTCTCTGTCCTGGCGCCGGAATGGTGGAATGAGCTTCCTGCAGCGGTCAGAACAGCAGAGTCACTACATCTTCTGCAAGAGACTTAAAACCCACCTCTTCAAAATCCATCTCGCCCACCGATCTTTCTACCTCATAGCACTAATCCCACTAAAACAATCCTTATTCTATCCTCATTTCCTCCCTTTATATATAAAAATAAATCCTTAGATCCGCTCTTAGAATATTAAGCACTTTGCTGTTAGCAATTACAGACTGTTTGAAGAGTGAATGATAAACTTTCGAGTAATGTTCTGCAAATGCATACGTAAAGTAGCCTTGTTACATGATGCTGCGCTTATTCTGTAAGAATGTGTAATGGTTGAATGGAGTGGGTCGGAATGCAGGCGCAGAGAGACACGGAGACCAAGATGTAGAGGCTAAAGCGAGCGTAAGCTCTAAGTTTTAATTTACGGTTAACAAGCCACATAGGCTAACATTGGACACGCAATGGCGTGTGACACAAACAATAACTGACAATTCCCCTCATCTGCCCTCCCGAAGATATAGGAGAGAAGATGAGGGGGAATTGAACACAGGTGCGCTGGTGGGAAAAAGGTGCGTTAGTTTTCGGGGACGGTTGGAGAATGGTGGCCGGTGGTTAATACGCCGGCGAGCCAGTCCGAGGGAGGCCCAGTATCCCCCCCCCCCACCCCCCCTAGGCGCGCCTCCTGGCCGTGCCGCTCGCCGGTGTATAGGCCGCCCCCGAGGGCGCCGCGCAGGCTGGTCCGGGCGGCGCTGGTGGAACTCCAGAATGAGTTCCCTGCTGAGCACGTCCACGTCCCGGACCCAGCTGCGCTCCTCGGGGCCGAACCCTTCCCAATCCACCAGGTATTGCAGCCGGCCCCCTCTACGTCGAGATCCAAGGATGGAGCTGACTGCGAACGTGGATCCCCCTGGACCATCCAGAGGTGGCGGGGGTGTGGTGGCAGGACCGGGCTGCGCCTGGGGACCAGGAACCACTGGCCTGAGGAGAGACACATGGAACGTGGGGGCGATCTGGCTGTACTCTACGGGCAAGGATAACGTGTATGCGACCTTGTTAACCTTCCGGAGGACCTTGAATGGCCCCACATACCGGGGACACAACTTACGGCACGGCAGGCGGAGAGGGAGGTCTCGGGACGACAGCCAGACGCTGTCTCCTGGCTGAAACACAGGTGTTTCGGAGCGACGACGGTCCGCCTGGCGCTTCTGCTGAGCTCCTGCGGCCTGGAGACGAACATGGACTGCGCGCCAGGCGGCCTCCGCCCTCTTGAACCACTCATCCACCGCAGGCACATCCGAGGACGCCTTGGTCCAGGGACAGAGTGACGGAGCGTGTCCGAAGACCACCTCGAAGGGCGAGAGGCCTGTGGATGACTGGCGATTACTGTTCTGTGCGTATTCTGCCCAGGGTAGTAAGCCGGCCCATTCGCCTGGCTGGTCATGGCAGAACGCCCGTAGATACCTCCCCAGCTCCTGTACCGTCCGTTCCGCCTGCCCGTTCGCCTGTGGGTGATGCCCGGATTTAAGGCTGGCCGGGGCCCCCAGGCACGCGAGGAAAGCTTTCCATAGGCGGGAGGAAAACTGGGGACCGCGGTCGGAGACGATGTCCTCCGGTAGCCTGTAGATGCGGAAGACCTGTTGGAACAGTACCTCCGGCGTGGCTGGATGTTACAGAATGTTATATTCTTGCAAAAACTGGTGGTTAACCAGTTCAACTGTTGCCAAATATACTAATTGTATGTCGCTTTGGATAAAAGTGTCTGCTAAATGCTGTAAATGTAAAATGTAAATGGTAAAAATATAAATTAAGAGGAAGTTGGCATCACCACAAAATGAAATGCAGCACAATGTTGTGTTCTGGATTGATTTGAACATTGAACAGTACTGAGAATGAGCACTTCTCTTATTTAAGGCAATACCCTTAAGAAGAAAGGACATTTGTAATGATAAATACACATAAATGCAGAATGAAGAATATAGAAAGTGGGAATGCAAGGGACACAATTCTGCTAGAAATGAACAAATAAACCCTTCATCTGAAAGTAAACCTTTGTAAGTTGTTTCCTTGCTGGAGGGATGTTTATCTGGGTATATTTTTCCTTTCTTATTAATTTGGAGCCTGGGGTTGTTTTGTCCATTCTAATTAGTCACTCAAAGGAAGGATACAAACAAATAGTGAAAGGAAGACACGCTGGTTCTTCGGATTATTATACCCAGTCTCATATCAAAAATGACTTCCTGCGCTATCCCTCATGAACTTAAATTATGTCATTCTGAGCTGTCACCATGAAGAAAAATACATCACACAAATGAAATATTGCTTTTTGAAAATCAGTGGACTAGGGATAGAAATACTGTTTGTCATTATTATGACATTATGACTTTATGTGTGCACTACGACCAAGAATTTCATTACCATTCATGGCTGCTTTGTAATGTGTATTTGGCAAATAAACTTAGCTTGAAATTGAAACCTCAAGTTTTCAAAAATATACAGTATAATAGCATGGCAGGGTGGCAGAAAACAGGTAGCAGGTGGCATAAAACAGAAAGCAGCTTCTTTTGCCAGAAAAAAAGCCAAGATTTCATACATAGTTTTACTGACACAAGGGATACAGCTGTATTTAAGACTCTGTATAAAAGCAGAAATTACATTATAGCCCACCTTTACTGACAATATGATCCAACCAATTCTCTACCCAGTATATTTCAGTTTGTGTTATTTCTTAACCACGTGTAGTTAGTGACCAATGGCGTAGCAGTCTGTTTAAAAGCTTTGATAGTCGCCACGCCTCACTTCTGCGCAGGCGCATTTTATAGTAAGCGCGAGGGTTTCGTGCTGTAAAGGACCTGAAAATCTCTCCCTAGAAAGGTAATAATATATCCGTTTTTTTATTTTTGTGTTATCTTATCAATGGTTTTAAAGTTGTTGGGTTTCTCATGTTGTCTTTCCTATCTTTCTGCCAATGTAGATACTCGTATTTGCCGCGCTTCATTCTTATGTTTGTGCTAACCGGTATAACACCGGTGGTTAGCTAGCGTTAGCTAGCTAGCCACCTGGTTTCTTCAGGCAGCTAATCTGAAGTTAGTACACTTGGTTTCTTAGTAGTAAGTGTTAGCTTTTGCTTTGTTTTGACCATTGAACCCTCGGCTGCGGAGTTGCAAAACGTTTTGTCGAACCAATAGTACATACCTTCCATCCATATGCGGTTACTCAGGTGTCATTATAAAGTGTCTCTGACTTCCTGTTCCTGCTTTCCTTCTGTTAAACGTTACGTTAATCCGTTAGCTAAATTCATTTACTCTGTACTAGTAGTTTAGCTCATTCTTTTATCGACATATGAGGGTACAGCAATGTGGACCTGCCACATCATTAAATCATTAACAGTGCCCTCTATAAACTAGAACCTTCTTGCAGAACTGTATGTTAATCGCGGTCTTGTATGGCATGCATCCACAGCACTTTTCCATAGTTATCTTCTCTGACATACTGTATGGCCGCAAAAACGGATAACTAGATACCACTACTGTATATTAACTTTATAAACAATCCCAACATTAGTGTTTGAGGTTTTCATTGTAACCACTGTTGCATGGGATATTTTGAAACGGAGAGGGATTGATTTGAAAGCCAGAGACACTTGACTTGTAGTAAAAAGGTTGTCAGTATCTGACCACCCTCATATCACTGCAAGTGAAGTGTGTGTGCACTGCACACAACACACAATCTATTATTGGTATGTCAATATTATCCCAAAAAAGTTGAACTGACCATTAACTGACTAACTGCTGCTCTGTTTGTTGACCTGTTTTGTACACTAGCTCTTAGGAGCTCACTACCACCAGTAAAGCTGTATAAACACCGGGTCGACGGGATCGACGGAAGCAGCGCGTCGTACGGGGAGCTGCGTGGTGACATCGCCATGAGTTACAAACCCATTGCCCCCGCGCCGTCTGGTTCCAACCACACACCTCCAGGTTCTCACTCTGAATTGATCTTTGTAGTCGAAGCGAGGAGCCCGTGAGACATTTTTGTCTAGTACACAGTAACGCATACAGAGCAGCAACAGTTTACCTCCTTGTTGCGATTGCAGTGCTAAAAATGTTTCTCTTGTGTTGTGGTGTTGTACACAAATAAAGGATTATTTCTAGCACATGATTGGCTTTAATGTTAGAGGTTAAGCAGCCTAGATTACAAGGAACGATCCTCACTTGCGCTGTAGCGCTGCCAGAACCCCTACATTTCCTCCCTGGCTAAATGTTTGTTTTGAAACACAGCTGTGCACACAGCTGTGTTCTCCTACAGCCACAATGGCATGTGGCTGTAGGAGAAGGTATAGAGTAGATATGAACTTCTGAGCACTGTGGGGGAGGAGTAGAGAGGAGTATTGGAGGAGAATGCGCTCCTCCCACACTCCTCAAACCATAGTTTCAAACCAAAATAACTTTTTTGTAACTGGTTTCAACAAAAAAGGCAATTTTGGACAAATCGAGGAGTGTAGAAACTGTAACGTTTCATATTTGACATTACAGTTTATTCATTAATGATTTCCTTGCATGGTGGCAACTGCTAGGTGAATCTAGAGAATGTGTCAGTGGTCAATTTGCTGAAATTGTTGTTGGGGTCAGTCAACGTTGTTGGCTGCACTGTGCTCATCTCACAGTGCCTTCATTCACTCATGTTCCAGGTTCCAGCGTCCCCTCCCCATCTCTGCCATCTTCATCCAACTTCCGGCCAGCTTTTAGTGACTTCGGGCCACCATCCATGGGGTTTGTTCAGGTAAGACCGATTTAGTCGTCTTTTTTTATTCTTGTTCTCATTTTTCAGATTAGCTATTTAATTTGCAAGTTTGTCATGTCTAGACCAGTAGTTTTCAAAAAAAAAATTTAAATCCAGTTTTATAAAATATATTTATAAAAACTAATGCATGCATAAATAATGATCAAGGTAATGATCAGTGATTTTCAGTGTAAAGTTTAAATATGACATTCATTGTCTTAAAGCGCTAATCATGCAGTGCAATCAATGCAGGAGTGCAATCAATCAACGCAGCTCCTGGAGGAGAGAGTGGGTACCACATACAGCAGCACTAGCTGTAGGGTAGGGGGGTGCAAAACACCAGGACAAGGTTTTTCAACTGTTATACTCAAATTTATAACAATAAAAGCATTTGCGTTATGCCTATTTAAGTAAAGTCATGGAAGAGTAAATAATTTATAATCACAATTCTCTTTGGAAACCCCCTTTTTGGGGGTTGTGTGCCAAAACTAGTTTAGACCATAGACCGACCTAACCACTGTTGATGTGTTTGTTTATACACGCACAGCCGGTGAAGGTGTCCCAGGGCTCCACCTACAGTGAGCTGCTGTCAGTCATTGAGGAGATGAGCCGTGAGATCAGACCAACATATGCTGGGAGCAAGAGCGCTATGGAGAGGCTAAAGAGAGGTACATCCTAATGCAATATGGGATGGGGTGGGGGAATTAGGATATTTACAGTACAGTGTGTATTTTATTTGTATTTTTTTTTTTTTTAACAAACTTACAAAATGATTTAATCAATGTTGTTTATTGAACCCATCTGTTCTCGTCTTGCTTCCATCCGTCAGGTATTATACATGCCCGTGCGTTGGTCAGGGAGTGTCTGGCGGAGACAGAAAGAAGTGCTCGTACATAACCCAGTGGAAAATCCCCTTCATCTCGCAGTCTTTCCTCCTTAGAAACTTAGCCCCATCTCATTTGTCTCCTTCACTCTCTCATCATTTTTTTGCTTTTCCTCCTTTTTCCATTCTGAGATTTTTCTCACTTCCTTTTTATAGTCCTCAAATAATCCCTTATCCCCAATGTTTACCTGGCATTTGATACTCTTAAAATGAAAGGTACATTCCTTGATCGAGTTATAGCACCCCCAGATGTCTGCCCTATCTTATTGCTGGTGTTTGAAACCCGAAAGTGTGACTGGCTCTAGGGGGAGGAGTAGAGAGCCAGAGAGCTGTAAGGGAAGGAACGTTAAACAAATTGCTAGCCACTCGGGTGCAGAAGGGACAGGGAGATTTAAAACAAAACATTTTTGTAATGCTTGTTTCCACCACAGGGGTAATTCCAGACAAATTGAGGGGTGTGCCTTTTTTAATCTACAGACTCGTTTTATTACGGGGGTGTATTCAAAATGCACCAAGTTCAATAGGTTGTAAGGAGAGCTCACAGCAGATCTATAGCCATAAGCATATGCTCCAGTGAACATGTTGTGGCTGAATGGCAGACTTGATGGATTGAATGTAATTTTTCCTTTCTGATATTGGAGGAAGAAATGGTTTGCATTTATATATTTATTGAATGAGGTTGATGTACGAATTGAGTCTCTCCTCACACTGCTACTGTACATCACAATGCAACCAAAGGATCGATTTTATGTACACATTTCTAGGAGCATCTTGAATATACCCCAGTGCTCGAGTTGTTAGTGGCTTTTCGCTTGTGTTCAAGAATTTTATAGTAGCAACACCATAGATTATTGCAATAGTGTCTCCAACCCATAAAGCCTGTACATTTTGAAGTCAGTTTGTTAGTATGGCAATTTTGTAAACTGGATTTTTGCAATTCTGTATGTTTTATCTTAATTAAATATATAAAACATTTCAATGAGACTCTTATATAATTTTGGGTTTATGAGACTGTTAAGCCAAAATACACCTTTTAATTACCCTGTCAGTTCTAAATGTCTTCCATTCAAGTTTAGAATATCGTGTACAAAATTGTTGTACTAGCCATTATAGAAACTTAAGGTATGACCCATTAAAATGAACTGATATTTATCGCTGAATGTTTTACTTTAATTGTACACTTATAAATTGATTATTTATGGGCTATAACAGGACAGTTTGAGATGAAAATCAAGGGAATAAGACATTATTCATCACAAGTCAGTCAATGTCACCTTTAATCAAACTGTTCTAATGACCAGTTGACCAAGGATAACGGGTAGGCCCTTAACACTCAAATATACAAGTGATGGGACTAGGGTTTGGTAAGTGAATAAGAAAAAGCAAATATTGAAGTTACATAACAAAATTGCACAATGTTTTATAGACATAGAACGCTGTGTATATATCCAACAAAGGTATGAAGCAGAGGGGGGGAGAAAATGACTATATGTGTCATAACTCATGATTGTCAATGAAAACAAAGTATAGACTCCTGCTTATTTATAGTTCTATGTGACCTAGATGTAAATGGTGTCGAGTAACAAGGCAGTGTACTGTCCATAGTGACTTTTGGATAAAACCTATTACCCAACAGTGCTGAATTCAGCAAGCACTAATAAACTTTTTTTCTGTCATAACAGAACACAATGATAGTGCTTTTGAAATACACCACATATTCTGAAACCAACAAGATTATACAAGCAAATAATTTGCGGTTTTATACACAGATGTAGTGATGTTAAGTCTGAACTCCGGAACACGTTAACCTATTGTGGCAGCTGCTGGGCTTTTGATAATGTCACAAAGCCGTGTCCCCATCATCGACGGAAAGGAGCTTAACAGGACAATGTGGCAATTTCCTCTCTATTCTCGTCTGAAATCTCAGGTAATCTAGGTACAGAATGGTGGCGGGTCTGTGTTGAACAACTCTGCGCATGTTTGTATGTTTGTGCCTGCAGCATGGATGTGTGTGTGTATGGCTTTTGGTACATAGATCAAACTAAAACATGTCCACTGCTCCAAAATTCAGTCACAAGCATCCTCCTGTTGAGGTTTAACCCTGTAGAGAGAAAAGAAAAGACATTTTATACTAAGTGCTTTATCACGCTGTTCCATTACAGCTAAATTACATTTGCTCTCAGTGAGAAATTAATATTTTGTGACTGATTAAAAAGGAGCACTATGCATGGTTACGGTGTGGAGACACGCAGTGATATTACACATGGTAAGTAATAGTCAACATTTTAAACAGTGCTCATTTAACTGAGATAGACCCCAAAACAAACTTTAATCTAGACTGACCGTGGTGGCAGTGGCTGGCTGTGTGTTGCTGAACAAGCATTTATAGCGGTCTTTTTCCTCTCCTTCCTTGACTCGGATCCTATCCTCCAAAGCCCGCAACTCCTTGGCCACGGAAGGCCCCAGGCTCGGGTCCAGCTCGATCACCTTGGCAAAGTCAGCGCGTGCCTCTCTTTCATTCCACACTGCTGCATGTGCCTTGCCCCGCTTGTATAAGGCCTTCACGTTGTCTGTAAAGGAGGAACCAAAGTGACCGTTAGGATGTGTACATTTACACATAATCAGACACTGAATCAGGTCAGGTGGGAGACGGTCGATCACAGCTTGAACAGTGAAGAATAAATAATATTTTCAAAGCTCTCACAGGCTCACACCTATCTCTACCCCTCCCGTTAGAGCCACTGACAGTAGCGCTTCAAATCTCCTCAGTGGGCCGGGGCTAAACCTTGGGGTTCTGGCTCTAGAACAGCAAGTTTAAAGCATTACCGTCATATTTGAAAAGTAGGGAGGAGCAGTGTTCGATGACCTCGTAGTACTGGCCCTGGAGTAACTGGCATTGGCAGTAGTTGAGAAGCAGTGGCGTGATCATCTGATCCAGGCGGATCCATGCCTCGTCTCCAGGATGCTCCTGATAGGAGAATAGGGAAAAATGAGAACAAATTGATTATTACAAATTAATTATCGCAGACCTTTTGACCCATTACGTCCAAAAATGGATGCACATTTTATTAAACATAAACATAACACGGGGTCCTTGAAGGTCCTGACCCACAGTTTGAGAACCAAACATGTACGCCATCTGTAATTAGCAGTAGGAGTTCACTCACCTTCATCTGTAGATTTTTTAGACAGGCAATGGCATTGTAGTACTTCTCAGTGGCCTGCTTTATCTGACCCTTATGAAACAGGGCATTTCCCTCCTCGTGGATTTGAGGAACCACCTCGAGTTTCTCTTTGTCTGTCATGGCCCACACGTCCAACTGGAAGGACCCTGGAGGCAGCACCTGGGAAGGAGACAGTTTAAATAAGAGACTTAATGAAGTACAGAAGGGAGTAATAAATTGTCTCTGTACTTTCTACCACATGTTAAGTGTACAATATGTAAGTGGTTATGTAATGTAACTACTTAAAAGTCTATACAAACACATTATTGAGAAAAAAAACAAAAAAAAAACCTAACTGTAATTGAATCATGGGGGGGTCTCGAGTCTTCTTTCAGGGTAACTTTTTTGTAATATCCGTTATCCAGCTCGTTTTTGCTGCCAAATTGGGGTAATACGTAGCTGGAGCGCTTCTAGCTGCAGACCAAACAAGCCTCTTTATGGACCCATACGTCCATATGTCCAATTCACTTATGTCCTAAATCCTTGTGGTACTGAATATTGTTTGTATAATCTATTAGCTAAACGTTTTACCACAAGAGTCAGTCTAATCTATTAGCTAGTGTGCTAATAAATATTGCTAACACAATTTTTGCAAAGCAATTAATACTGTCTGTATGCCTAGTCCTCATCTTGGCTGGTCGCTATGCAATTTGACGTTATAAATACAGAAAATAACGAGATTTTAGACAAAGGGACCCAATTTGCTGATACAGCAGTTGAAGTTAGTTAGTTATTATATTAGTTAGTAGAGCCCCAGACCTGTAAGCATCCTTAAGCAAGATGCCTAACCCCTACATGCTCCATGTAATAGCAGCATGTAATTGTAAGTCGCTTTGGATAAAAGCGTCTGCTAAACAACCTAATTGTAATATTACTGACCTGAAGCATTTCTATAGTGAAGACAAGAGGCTGTGGATTGGCCTGAAGATGATCCAAGTCCTTGTGTCCAAGAGAGTGGTGTGAGTGGATCTGTGCAATGCCACAGCAGTGCCGCTGGCCCTCCAGGGGGTCCTTCCCGGCACTTATGTTCCTCAGGGACTGGGAGACCAGGGGGTACAGTGCTGTGTGCTGCGGGACGAAGGCAGAAAATACAGAAGTTCAGTCTGTCATTGCAAGGAACCAACTGTTTTTGCCACAGGGGGAAATCAAAACTACTAGAACTTAGTGAGAAATGTCTTTGGCCAGGTTTACCGACCTTGGTGGAGCAGGTAAATTCTGCGATTTCGCTCTCCTTCATGGTGGAAGCCAAACTCTCCCACACAGCCAGTTTGAATTTTTTGCCCAGGATAAGCTCCATGGGTTTGCTACGACCCCCCATTGTTCTAGAGTCATCCAAGACTGTGCCATCACAAAGGCTTGTTCGGTAGTGAAAGATCACCTGTTACACGGAGACATGGTGGAAATAACAACAGTAGCTCACAAATCCCACTCTGTGATTTAACATAGATAATCTACATAATATACTATCTTTTGAATAACTATAGAGCCTGCCATTGTTTTTTTCTGAGGTCTGGACTCTGGTTTCCAGACCACCATTAGCATTCAACAGCGTCAAGAGCAACCGCAATCATCAGTGCAACAGATCATGGATTGACAGGGCCGGCTAACCAATCGTCACCGATAAAAACACGTCATCCTGTCCCGCCTACTTATTTTTACCATCGGATCAGAAAAGGGATACGATTTCGCTAAATCAATTCAAACAAATATGAAATCACCAATTGTTTTACCTCGTTAAGTTCATGGCCACAAAGGCTGTTTAGTTAATATAACTATTGTGGGTTATACAAACACAAAGGCGGTACTACTCAACATTGAACACTTAACGTTAGCCAAATTAGCTAACAGCTAACGTTAGCTAAATTAGCTAAGTCCAGAGATCGCCCATATTCTGTTTTACTTGCATAACATGTCCCTACCTTGGTTCCATCGGGGAAGGTTGAGAGCTCCCCTTTACCAGGGCTAACCAATTTCTTTTGTATGCCTTCTTCCTGTAGCTTCCGTGCAAGTTCCTCCATCCTTATTTGAGACTGTCGAGCAAATCCACAGCGGCAATGTTTCCCGAATGGTACTTGCCCCCTAGAGGTGGCGGCCAGTATACAAATATGCAGTAGAAAAAACTCGTAACAGTTTGTTACATTCACAAATCCAGATAATACCTCCACATATCAGTGGATCCTGACAGTTTTCAAAAATGCAGTTTTGTGTGTGTAACTAGAACAACATTAAATGCATAAACATTAAATAAATAAATAAAAGGGGGCAGGGTAGTCTAGTGGTCTAGGTGGTTTCCCGCCCCAGAGTTGGCCTACCTGTAAGCATCCTTGAGCAAGATGCCTAACCCCTATCTGCTCCATGTAATAGCATCATGTAATTGTAAGTTGCTTTGGATAAAAGTGTCTGCTAAATGACCTAATTGTAATTGTATTCACATAAAAAAAAAGGTTTATTTTATTTTCACAGTCATTATTCACACGACAAACACAGGCAGACCAAATCCTTCTATTCCACAAGGAATGCACATAAATGCTGACAGAGTGGAATGGTAATCTAGACACAGTGGTTAAATTAGTAGTGGTCATTACAATGACATGATCAAAACATTTTATACATTACAAGTGACAAAATTCATTCAAATGAATTATATTGGTAGCAACAAAAAAATAATAAGACAAATGTGTGGTCAGGATGTAGTGTAGCACAAGATGTCATTTTTCAAAATATGGTAAGTAAAAGAACTTGAATCCTCTTTTTCCATGGACAGCACAGCTAATGTAGATCACATGGTAAACTGGTAGAAATATAGAAAATTGCATTATTATTATCATTATACATTTATTAAAAACCCAATAAAATATTATTTCTGTTAGGAACAATATCTACCCCCAGGAATGAAGAGGAGAAGGCCAGGCACAAAGAAAATTGCACTTGAGACACCTATAAGGAGAATTCCAAAGTTGATCAGCACAAATCCACTGTGAAGTTACAGGCACCAGCACTAGTTTAGAGGAATTCTACCACCATAGATAAAACTACAGCACTGTAAATATAAATAAATGCATCAATACTACTCCTCTCTTCTTCTCAAATGTGACTTTGAGTAATGCTTTATATTTGCCATTCAAGAGCCAGAACCCCAACGTTTAGCCCCAGCCCAATGATTATCACCACAAAGCTGCTGTTTAGTACATTCTGCTTACACTTTGAATGGCTTTACATCCATATTCTTACCTGCATCTGGGTTCAACTGTATGACAACACCTGTAAATATAAGAGCTGTAGTAGAAAAAGAAGCACAAACATGAGCAAATAAAAAGAACATAAATCAACACTTTCCTCTTTTACACAAACTCAAACAACTGACAATAGATAATGGTTACACAGAGAGAATCGACATCCGTGCAAAGTTCACTGGCAGGCACAATACTGAATGAACTCACTTTTTTAAAAGGTAAACAATCGAGGCCTATTACATGCACATTTTAAGTATTAAGATAGTAGATGTATATTAAAACACTGAATGGATGTTTAACCAGACTCACCCACTCCAGTGATAAGGAGAAGGAATGATGCAAGGACCACTCTCCTATTCTTCTTAACCAACGGATGGGACATCCACCTGAGCAACAGATCCGTTTTTAATTTTGTTTGATTTTGTGTGTGTGTGTGTGTGTGTGATGTGTCTTTGTGTTTTATGGGGTTTTAAAATTACCCGCAGCAGTGTGCAGACAGCTGTGTGACAGAACTCAAGGTGCTAAAGGACCACTGTGAGCTGCAGTAAGACAAAGTTGCGGGATCGCTGAGGAAAAGGCAGATGGAAAATTACTAATCCTAGTTTGAGAGAACCCATCAACGACAGAGGTTAGAGAACAATCCGCCAGGCCTATATGCCGCACCTGATTTTGAAGAAGTTATTGAAAGAGGAATGTCCACTGCTCCCCAAGACATCTTCATTTTCTAGATTCTAAAGGATGCAGAGCAAATTGGAGTTTAGTAGTTTAAAGTAGTGCATTTATAGACTTATTTGAGTAACAGCGGCGTATTTGACATATTTGAGTGCTTATTGCTTCTAAAAGGTCTACCTGATACTTGAGACTGCTGTGGTCGGGGTTGCCAGCTGCAACAGGCGAGGGATGAGTCTGAGGCTTGGTGAAAGATAAATGGCCAAACGTCATCTCCCCATCTCTGTCTTTATTCCTGGCCTTCCACCCCTCTATCTCCCCATCAGAAACAGCTCCTTCCTCTTCTCCATCCAGTACAAAAGCATCATCGATGCTAAACTGCGTTGCCATGGCGATTGCTTTTTAAAAGCTACGGTACGGCAAATTGACGGGCACTGTGATAATAATAATAGAGTAAAATGTCAGAGGATAATGCTCAACAGAAAAAATTACAAAGCTATTATGTAGGCTGCCACTTTTTATATACCCTTTCCCTTTCCCAAACACTAACACAGCAGGCGCGCATAAGAATTGGTTTAGAGCGCAACACTTCCATCTGATAGAACTACCAAACGTTAGACTAACTTAGTTTATCAGTT
Organism: Percopsis transmontana; assembly: GCA_025447815.1. NCBI lineage: Eukaryota > Metazoa > Chordata > Actinopteri > Percopsiformes > Percopsidae > Percopsis > Percopsis transmontana. The sequence continues at coordinate 18,465 of JAOEHI010012868.1, forward strand.
ATAATAATAATTCTACTTTAACCGCATAAACCTGGCAATGTATCCGAATGGAGCTTTGCTATGCAACATTTCTTTGCTGCCATTGTTGTTAGTTTTTCCGCTACGCGATAAGATAATCAGAAGTTAAACTTACTCGCTTTGCAAATCTTTTTTTCGGGCAAGAATATTTGGATTTCACGCTGATATGCCACCATTTACATAACTACAACATTTATGCCGGATTTATTTAAATCCGTACGAACATTTTAACACTAGAATACAAAACTTCCTAAACTTTTTTTAAACTAAGCATTTATATCCGGCTCGATTATACATGACTGATTACGCCCAATGCACTTTGCCAGTCCCTTTTAATCGAATGTTGAAAAGTCGATCAACCTAAATCCGGTATTATTATTATTATTATATATATTTAGAGGACATTTAATTAAGAATAACAGATACTTCATTCGAATGATTTGCTTTATTTATGTAAGCATATTTGTCTTATGTCAAGTTTTGTATGTGCATACATAAATATTAACAACAATAAAGCAAAACTAGCAATTCTATAAGATTAAGTGATGATATTGAGTTTACATTTTGTTAACAGGTAATCAGAGTTAGGCTATATGGTTGAAGTAAAAATTTGGCGCAAACATTTCAGTTCACCCCTCCCTCTACCCCGCTTCTGAATAACAGCATAACTTCAAAATGTAAACTCCTTCAGCTCCTGTTGCTGATTGTAAAGGTACGTAGGCCTATTTCATATGTTGGGAATGACTAAGTGAATAAATGCAAATAAAAGCTGCCATACTGTTATTAGTATTATGTTTATAGTACTAATAAACTATAATAACAACAATAACAACAAAACCTTTATTCACTTTCTCCATTTAGTGATTTAGTAACTGGTATCTTCTGCCAACATGTGAAATCATGTGATTTCCAGCAAGTCAGACAATCATTAAAGTGTAAACAAACATCTCTAAATCAACAGTCATAGTTCAGTCATTTGCTGCAATTTAATGAGAAAGACCTACAAAAGTGGATGAATGAGTTTGACTGTATGAAGACATATAGATAATTTATAAACTGGTGGTATTACTGGATTCAAAACAAAGTAAGTATTTTTCTTACTTTTTACTATGCAACACCAAATTAAACCAACAGGAAAACTCAAGCTGATAGAGGAAAAAATAATTATAGTAATATTTGATTAATGCACTGCAATGTTATAGTGGTATGATGACTGAAAATATTTGTCGGCCTGCAAACTTCTCTAACTTTTCTTTGTGTTAAGATGAGCTGTCTAGCCTTTTGCTGCCTCCTGCTGCAGCTCATTTTTGAGGTGTGTAATTCTTCTGGAATTTACTTTAGACAAACATGTGTTAAGACTAAATACTGCATATTGCTATAGCAAAGGATAGCAGGTACAATATGCAGTAGTGTTGTACAAAGACATTGTAATAACAGGCATACTGTAATTATGAAGTGCTTGGTCTGTATAAGTATATTGTTGAGAATTATTTACTGTTCCTTACTGCTCACAAAATGGAGGCACATATCCGCACATTTAAAATGCAGGCCTTCAGCATTTAGAAGGCTGAAAGAAAGAAAGAAAGAAAGAAAGAAAGAAAGAAAGAAAGCCTAAAAACAAAGTATTTTGTAATTGACAGTTTTCCTCTTTATTCAGTGTTCATCTTTAAATATCCAAGTTGTGCCTGGCTCAGACCTGACCCTCCCCTGCCTTCCATTTGAGAAACTTTATGATGGAGTCGAAGTCACATGGAAACGCAATGGTCTTGTTTTATTTGAGTATTCATAAGTGTTGTACTTTCAGTTTGCATATGGTAAACACTCAATAAACTATAAATGGGTGTGCAAATAAAATAGCCCTGGTGGTCAATGTTTTGTAGAGACTTCAGTGTAACTTTTAGAGTTTGACACAACATTTTTGTTATTACAGGTTTAAACATAACAAGTGCTCGGCCTACTGGCGAGTTGTCTGGCGACCATAAAGTTGAACGATATGTCCTAATTATATCCCCTGTAACGGCCGCCAGCGCGGGAAGGTATGAGTGTGTGGTGAAAGAGACCACTATGGAGTTAAGGAATATATACGACATTGAGATTGTTGGTGAGAATTTTGGATACACTAATTTTATCACTGTGGCGTAGCATCTTGTTTGCAATTCAGCAACATTTCAATTTTGTCTGAAATGACAAGAACAATCTCCAAACTGAAAGAGATTTGAAAAGGCTGTTGTAAGATCCTGACGGCCTGTTACTCTGTATGTTTTTTCTGTTCAGAGTCGACTGAGTATGCTCTTGTAGTCTACCAGGGCTCCTCCATTATGCTCCCCTGCCAACGGCCATCTTTTAGACAATGGGACGAATATGCAGTTTGGTACAAGCAAACAGCTGGAAGCCTCAGAAGTCAACTAACCCCTGTGGGTACCGTGAAGCCTGGTGAAAGACTCGAATGGCTGTATGATGAAGCACAGCAAAGTGATCAGACCGTTACCTTCAAAGATCTTCTCATAGAGGATTCTGGAGTTTACCATTGTGAATCTTCTACTGGGGAGAGGTTCAGCACTATTACTGTAATTGTGTCAGGTAACCCTGTTTGTGATCTATTACCTAGATCTATGACCTAGATCTATGATTACAATTACAATTATAGGGGTTAGGCATCTCGCTCAAGGATGCTTACAGGTAGCCCACCTCCGGGGCTCTAACCCTTGATTTTCCATCTGGAAATCGAACATCCAGACCACTAGACTATCCTGCCCCTGTCCATTACCTAATACATAGAGTACCACATAACATGCATACCACATAACCATATATTTTAGAGAAAAGTGTAAATTACTTCTACAAAAGCTGAAAATTATTAATTTATGGGATAGTTCCAAGACCGAGTAAAAAAAAAAGCAGCACTTTACCCAATGGGCAAAGATGAGCTTACCATCAAAGACAAGTTGTTTAATGCTGGTAGTTTGCTGGTAGTTTGATACTTTCATTTTTTATCAGACTTTTTTTATAGCCTAATTTATCAGCAAGAGAGGCTGTGCTCAATTAAATTCGATATTCCAGGGGTGGATTTAGACCTATTACAGAGTATCTGCATAGAGGTTTAAAGGGCAACTATGTGAAAAATGTTGCTAAGAGGCCGCATGCCAGTCAAAAAATATGTGATTTAATGGCAAGAAATATCACATCTGCTCTATCTCAGTTGTGACTAGTTGTGGCAATGAAAGCCTCACAGATATTAGCACTGAGAGAATTATATAGATAAATATTATTTTCCCAAAATTCCCTTAAACTGTCTTTCAGAGCTCCCTACCAATACTCCATATTCGTGCAGCGGGTTCAACACATCATGGGAGCCATGCCAGGATGAAACCAGCCGTTCATGGGCACAGATGTTGCAGGAATCTATCGCAGAGTTTTCCATGAAGGTCTATTCTCATCTCCGCCAATCACAGAGCTCTTCAAACCTGCTTTACTCTCCAATCAGCATGGTTGGAGTACTATCCCATCTTTTGCTAGGTAGGTAAAGCAAAGCTGAAATTGGATGTTGCACTCTGTAACTATTGGTTGTGGCATTTATTATTTTATCCTTTCTCCTCCAGGGGCACGAGGGGACACTCGGGGAGACATAGAGACGGCTCTCTGTATGCCTCATGACTTCTACTGTGTACACTTGGAGATGAAGAGGCTGAAACAGAAACTTAACAGCTCACTTCAAATGGCATCTCAGATCTACTATAACCCCTGTATGTCCTAGTGATGTGTGATTTACACATAACAGCTGCTCTATAGAAAGAAAGAAAAAGCAATCTGCATAAAACCCCAGAACTATAAAGATTTAAGGGTAACTCCTGGATTTGGGTTTAAAATCAATCGAAACAAATGCAAACTAGAAGTATCTTGACTAATGGTCTCAGACTTTTGGACCCCACTGTATACATATGGATCCCAAAGTTGCCCTGTACATGCTACTAAGCACTGCTAAAATGACACAGCTGATGATGTTAAAGTTTGAAAAACTAAATTAAGACTACATATCTTTTCAGATCACATGAGTCATAGGTCGTCTTATTCTAAATCCATAACATCTCAATGTCACACTGCCTCCCCTCAGCGGTGAATCTGAGTGAGTCCTTCACCAACCAGTCAGTGCAGTTCTATGAGGCCGAGCCTGTCCGACTGTTGGCCCGCAGCAGCGACAACGCAGAGCGGATCAATAGCTGGGTTGCAGAGAAGACCCACAATAAAATAACACACCTGGTGGACTTCGTGCCTGACGATACCCAGCTGATCCTGCTGAACGCTGTTTCCTTTAGTGGTCAGTGTGTGTGTGTGTTTGTGTGTTTGTGTGTGTGGGTGTGTGTGTGTATGGCGTGTGTTAGCATATTTACGTTATGTGCGTCGATGGTTACTACTAGTGTCTGTGTGTGTGTGTGTGTGTGTGTGTATGTATGGCGCTTGTTAGCATATTTACGTTATGTGCGTCGATGGTTACTACTAGTGTCTGTGTGTGTGTGTGTGTGTTGCAGGTCAGTGGAAGGTAAAGTTCGATAAGAAGCCCAGGAAAGGGCAATTCACAAAACTGAACGGCGACACCATAAAAGTGCCCATACTTACCAGTGACAAATACACACTATCCACGGAGTATATCCATGAAATCAAAGCACTGGTAACGTTAACCAAATCCACAAACACACACACACACCCACACACACACACAAGCAATAGTGATGCACCGACATGTTCTTCCCACTAGGTGGCGAGGTTTCTCCTCACAGGTGACAGCAGTCTTTACATCCTGTTGCCTCGCTCACACACGCTGCCTCACCTGCAAGAAGTGGAGGCCAGTCTGACCGAAGCAGCAGTGCGTGGAATGGTGAAGAAAATGAAGACAGTTCCAAACGAGACTCAAGAGGTCGTCCTGCCCAAAGTCCATCTGGACATCGAGACCAATCTGAATAAGCTTCTCAAGAAATTAGGTCTGTCTGAACGTTTACCTACATTCCTGAGTGACTGCCTTATTGACCATGACGTTTTCTAAATAGTCCTATACTGTATGTAGGATGATGTTAGCTTGTTTATCACACAATGTTTTTGTATTGTTTTAACTTTAATTAACCAGGTCTAACTATTACTTCCGGACCAGTTGGATAAATAAATTAATATATTGACATTCATTTTTCAATATACAGTGTTACATCACTATATACAATTAGGTTGATTCAAAATCTAAATATCGCCAATAATTGGATTTACGTTTATTAATTCATTCAATTTATGACATTCAGACATCATGTTAAAGAGTCCGTAAAGACAAATAGGTGTTTGAAATACTGTACATTTTACTGATTAGACCTATTGGACCGCTGGCTGGGCGTGTCCACAACTGACACCTGTTTATAATTGGTTGTGTGATTTGTGACGTTGCAGCCCTCAGGTCTGAATCAGCCAGTTCAGAAATGTGGGGTTCTGACTGAGAATGCTGTAATGCAATCGAAGCGTGTAGCTTTAAAGGATGAGTCCATACGCATACGAGTACAATTGCAAGGAGCAGACTGGGGTTAGACATCTTGTTCAAGGATGCTTACTGCGCCACTTTAACTCCCTGTGAAAGTGAATCTGCGTATGTCAGACAATACCGGGGTGTCTCATGTCCATCTCTCTGGGCAGGCCTGTCATCGCTCTTCGAGGGTGCCAATCTGTGCGGGCTCTACCCCGAGGACAAGCTAGTGCTCAGCGACGCTCGGCACAAGGCTTTACTCAAGCTGACAGAGGACGGTGTGGAGGCCGGCGCCGTCACATCCCTGTCCTTTGCCCGTGCCCACAGCATGTTCTCCGCCATGCGGCCCTTCGTCCTGCTGCTGTGGAGCGACCAGGCCGACATTCCTCTCTTCGTTGGCAGGGTGACAGAGCCAGAGACCGTTTAGAACTAGTCAGAGAGCAAGCACAAGATGCAAGATGTTTTCATTATAATGCTGGGCTTTCTTTAAGCTAACTTTCCTCTTAATTGCGAGGAAAGTTGAGAGTCACAAGAGAGCCTTATACGCCTTTATTGTGGGAACATTCATAACTGTTGCCGATATGTGGCATGACATTGTCTATGTTCAAAGAATAAAGAGATAAGATACTGCGGTTTATTTGCTGCCTTTAATATATTCTTGAAAATCCATTATGTCATAACTTGGACTGTATCAGGAAACAAGACCACTGAAACAACTTTGATTTATTTTTGCAAAGTAGATACACAAACCCACCACACGATGGCAGCCATACTGCATGATTCACATTGACAGTCAAGAGCTTACACAAAGATGCTAGGAGTTAATTCCTCATTCTCCCTCATTCCCCCCTGTGCTAATAAAAGGAAGACAAATGTCAAATTCGGTGACCGTAAAGTTTTTTTTTTTTTGTAAAGCAATAGCTCACCTGGTAAAGCACAGACAACGGAGCAAGAATACCCTGAATTATCTCATTCACAAATAAAATGCACAGCAGTGACTGAACGGATGACAGACCCTGTAAACAAGTCAGCTTTCAGTGTGAATAGCCGAGATTGCACTCTATTCTGTACACGTTGATGGCATTTGCTAAACATGCAGCTCCACTGTAGCTCTTCAGACATTTACAAGAGCAAAGCAAGTCGAATATATGAGAGAAAATGCATTGCCTGTAAACAAAACCGACATTCCATAGTGGGTTACTTGACGGGAGGGGGAGGGGGAGGGGGAGTGGGGGGACTTCCAACCATGAATGTGTGCCCCATTTGGTCACTGTCCTTTGTGGTCAGTTGTCTTCACGGAGTTTGCCAAGACAAGAAAGATGGAGAGTGTTATACAAATCCCAGATTCAGTAGGCATCTTTGAAGCATAGATCACATAATAAAGTTACATATTGTTTGGTTTGATTATCTCAATGCTGACGTGTCGGGGGAGTTTCGATGTGCATAGAGAAAGAACGAAACACCACCCCCAGGCCCTCTATTCCAACCTTTCTGTTGAAGTCATTCAAGGTCAAATTGAACAATGTTATGACACATGGTTAAGTTCCAAGCTTTGGTACGTGCCAAAGCTTATTTTTCAATCAAATTTTTTTTGTTGCAGTTAATGATTACACATTCCCAAGGTTGTCCATGTACAGCAGTAATAGAGGCAGATCAATTCAATGCTTAGAAAATGAGAAAATATTCTAGAAGCTCTGCCTTCACGTTTAATATCGCTTTGCAGCAGCCTGGGAACTCTCCATTAAAAACCCTTTGTCGGTTACAGAACCATTTACCAATCAGCGTCCAGGTGGGTAGTTTAGCTGGTGCTGAAAACAATTAAGTGCCTGTCTTCAGCAAGTCATCCCCTTGCTCTGATTGGTTGAAGGTGGTCCAATTGTCTGCTAGCACCTGTGTTGGAACTTCACTGTCAAACGATTGTTTTTCTGATGAGTTTAAGGTGATTCAATCACTTGCTAATGATTTGATTGACACCTATTAGTACTGCCTCTATGACAAAGGACTTTAAATAGAGAGTTTCCAGACTGATTTGTAGAGCAGAACCAATCGTGGAGCTTGCAAATTCAGGATGGTCTCCCCAGGCGATTTGCCACCTGTAGACATCTCGCCAACACCGTGCCCACATAACCCAATACTGCCATACTGTCCCTTATAGAAAAACACATGAACTTCACATATAAAGTTAATGTGTTTTTTAAGAAAGATATTGCACATCTATGAACACAGAAACGCATATCACACACTCGCATGGACGTAAACACAAACACAAACATGTTTAAGCCCTCACAAGCACACATAATCACCATCTATTTTATTGTCGATATCCCGAGCCTTGCGTATAATTGTCCCATGCTCCCAAATGGGCCGCCGTTCGAAGTGTAATCCATCGTTTCCTCAGGGACAGTCCTCAAATTGTGTGCGCTCTCCACTCCTTTTTCACACACGCCTGCTCACCCGAAAAGACCATAGAAAATCCCCTATCTCACAGAAACAGCAGGTCCCAGTGGGAATGTCTCTTCTAGTCTCTTGCCCAGTGCGTTTGTGGCACTGGGCAAGAGACTAGAAGAGACATACAAGAGAATAGACTTAATATTAAGGTCAGACACAACTTTATAAATGACTCCCTCAGGTGGTTACAATACATTAGAGTCAAATTACTCTTGACATGGATTATGGATTGGGGGAATCTGCTGAAGATCTGTGGTGCGTATCTAATCAAAGATTTTAATCGAGCAGTGTCTGTATTACTGTTCTGCTACTGTAAGGGGAAAAATGGCAGCGGAATCTGTGACTGTGTTTTGATACTGTATGAAACCAATTCAACTAAATTATCCCAGAGGCAGCATGCTTTCCGCTTCAGACAAAGCCCTACCAAGGAGTAGAAAGAAAAAGAGTTCAATAGCAGAGGTCAGAGGGTATAGGTCACGGACTGTTCCAGACTTAAAGGTGCTCTGTGACTGTCAACGGGCATAGGGACGATCATGGGTTGGCACACGCGATTGACAGCTCGTCTGCGTTTTCCAGCAAACGAGGCTCAGCACCACTTGGGGCCGGAGCAGACTCAAAGTGTCCTCGTGGCTCTGGAGGATGAAGGTAGACACATCCAATGGGGCCTGACCTGACTACCGTTAGAACCCACTCTGAGCCACGAGCGCAAAGAACGTAGGCACTGACATTCCCATATGAACACATGGCCAGTCCCACCCGCCCACACGCGCACACACACACACACACACACACACACACACACACACAGGCGTATACGTATTCGTATACGTAAGCATGCCCGCACGCATGCAAGCACTGAACCACACATGACAAATAAAATCACGGCTGACATGAGGGAGCTGGGAGAGCCACTGTCACCACAAACAGACATTAGAACAAATACACTGAGACAGCAGAGAGACACAAATCCACCAAATGGATCCTTTTTGTGCTTTAAAGTATTATGTGTTCTTTTGCATCAGATAAACAATCCATAGACGACTCCTCTGTGTGAGGAGAACAGAACAACCCTGTCATAACGTCCAGGTAACTAATAATACCCACCCCATGACTCAGTAGGGTGCACTTCCTGTCAGCCATTTTGAGACAGTAAAGTACAGTTGGTTAATCCTACACTATTTGGTTTTATGTGTTCGTTTGTATTACTAAAATAAGTGGCTTTTACAGTACGAGGGCTAAAGCACATTTTTGTGAGTATTATAATTTGTTTTACAGTAAACACGTTTAATGAGGGACGTTTTCACAAATTGGTTCACCTTGAACTTATTCAGATGACAGCTTATTACCTTATTACTTATCATTAACCACTATTATTAATATGGATTTCGTGATGACAGTTATTGTTGCTGAAATTCTTGGTATTGGTATATATCATATATCATATTTCACTTTCATTATTATTGCATGTTCGTATACTTTGCTTATATACTCTGTTATCAATCTTGATTCAGATTCAGCATGTACTTTGTGTATGTGTGGGTGTGGGTGTAGTGTTTGTGTATGTTTGTGGGCGTGCCTTGACCCGTGTTCGGCTGTGAGCTAGTCAGGTTTGTCGTTGTTGGGGGCTCCTTGCTGTGTCAGTGTGTGCCAATACTCGATTTTCTTCCCTTTGTTCTTCAGACACTCAAACCAATGTCTGAGTCTTTGTCCACTGGCATTAATTCCCAGTTCCACACCACCTGAAACAGTCAGAGAGAGAGAGAAAGAGAGAGAGAGAAAGAGAGAGAGATATCAAGAGATTTAAAAGTAGGCTAGCGCGTGGAGTATGTTAGCGTGGCGGAAAGAGAGAAAGACAAAATAATGAAAGGCAAGGGAAAAAGACGAAAGAGGAGGAGGTTAAAGATGTACCAGGGGAGCACAGACAATATCCTCACCACAAAAATATCGATAGGAGAGTCAACCTAAGATAGGCACAGTAAATAAGATAAGAAACAGTAAAAACCTTTAAATTTGATTTTCTTCTCTAACATCATGTCTTGTTAGCAATCCACCTGGCAAAATTATACACAGACACACACACAAATCCCAAACTGGGTACCCGCAATTACCCTGCACAAAATATGTATGAAAATAGACAGACAGCGACATAATTGGACCAGTTTTGGGAGAATTACCCTAATTACTTCCCAGAAGTGTCCAAAATGTTAAAAGCAGGTCCACCTATCTATTTTTGAAGCGCCTATACTTGCCACTTTTTTCAAAGATGTGGATCCCAGATCACTTTAGTCTGAGGCAAGTTGGAAAAGTGAGAGACTCTATAGACAAGTGTTAATTGACATAGCATTAAAATAAGAAGGTATTTTATGGAGGTGGGCGGATGTGGATGGGGTTAGCATTTAGCCACCGGGTCATGGCAAGTGAGTTGTATAGTGATGTCTTGGTGAAGCAGGTAATTTTCAGACCAGGGCAATTATAGAGCTGATGTCCCGCTATGAGCGCACTGTTGGTGGAGCATGACGATTTAAGCACAGTGTTTTAAGCACAGCAATGTAGCTTTCTCTCAGTAACTCAGAAATCAACCGCCACAAAGTCAGAGGTTTGCCATTGTGGGTAACTGGCAACTGACAGTTGAACCATTGTTCCTCAAAAGCACACTTTCAACGTGTCTACAACGCTGATCAGCAATCTCTACTGGTAGAATGGGATCTGATACATTTGATACATTTCAATGTATAATCCAAAGGTTAAATATAACTTAAATGACCTTAAATAAACAATACAACAAGTTAGCACTGTGGATGATTGATGATGTTTTACTGAAAGTCTACGTTTGGAATTTCAAGGAAGCTACAGAGTCAAAAGGTATAAGAAAAATTAACTGACTCTCTCTCTCTATCTCCCTTCCTTCCTCCCCTCTAGCTCTTTGGAGCCACAACACATGCATACGTCTCACAGAACAGGGCGCTTGTGTTTACGAGAATGGATAGGCTTACTATGCACAACACACACACACACACGCAAGCACGCACGCACGCTTTCCATCTCCAAACTGAAATCAATATGGTGTTCACTGGCTCTGCGCTGCTTGACAAACAGCCAGAGACTGTGACATGCATGTTTGTGTGTGTGTGTTTGTCTGTGTGTGTGTGTGTGTGTGTGTGTGTGTGTGTGTGCAGAGGTCCAAGCATCTACAGAAAGAAAACACGAGTACTTCCTGGGTACGTGTGGTGTCATGCCTGCCCGCCCGTGACAGTTGCTCCGCTTTAAAGGCAGAGCCATTCAGGCAGATGCACGTTAACGACCACCGTGGCTCACTGGGGCAACACAAGAACGCATAATAAGCGTTTAAGTTTGCTTCACTGACAGCCCAGGCTAGATAGCAGTCCGATCGATGCTAGCCCGTAACAAATGTGTCTGTCCGTCAAGCGTGATTTTAACCCCCCCACACACACACACACACATACACACACACACCACTCTTAAGCTGGCAAGCTGCTTCCACTCCTATTGCTACATCTCTCTGTTTTTGTGTCATTTTTCTTCTAACTAATCAACACATCTTAGCTATTTCCCCCAGTGATAATGGTCATGGGTTTGGCTGTATTTTAGACCAATGGTGTTTTATCCCCAGCAAGGCTAATAACTCACGGGCTTTATCTGGCACTGATATACACACACACACGCACGCACACAACTACGCTCGCAGTAAACCACTTTCATCTCAAGGCCTTCAAGCCAAGAGGGGGATGAGGGAGAGATGGGAGGTAATTCATTCTTCTTGTGCCTCCCCGCGAGTTCTTCATCTCTACCTCGGCTCCCCTGCGCTCCTTTGCTGTAATATACACACCAGGCCATGCCAGCCCTGTTTAGCAGCCTCATAAAACTGTGTCTATCTGGTCTGATAAGCCTTTTTGGATTGCAAACGCCTCTGCACTTCCTCTCGTCCAAATCACTCTCCTTCAGCCTGTTAATTCCTCCTTTAGTTTCATTTAATCTTCAGTCCCCCCTCCCCTTTCATTTAAACACTCAACCATCCACTTTTCCCATTTGTATCCTCTGCGCTTCACTCGTCCGTCCACTCGTTCGCACCGAGTCCTGGCCTACCTATGAAGTCGTTGCTCATTCCCAAGTCGTAGTCCCACACGGAGATCTCCAGGGTTTTCTTGGCCAGCTGGTCCAGGGTTACATCATATGCAAACTCCTGTGCAGGCGCCATAGGGAATACACACATAGAGAATCATTCATTTAAAGCACCCCGGAAAGCCTCCGACTTGAAAGAGGCTGTATTCCTGATTGGGGCCAATCAGCTTTGAAACATTCAAGACTGCTTCTGTCATCAGCTGAGATGAAAGGGTTCAGGTGTTTAAAGGGTTCCGATGGAGGGGAATTTGTTTTTAAAGGAATAATTGGTAAACTATCGGAAGGCTGGATGTATCATCGACTAACCGACATTTTTGTCAACTAGTGAATTTATTTCTTACATTTAATCCATCCATCCTTGGATACTTGAGAGGGTCTGCTATAGCGATTCCCTGTTTTAATGGAACTAAATGAGGCCGAACCTCATCTAGCTCGAAAAGCACTTACACGTAATCCTCCATGTACTTTTTATGCTTCCTGAACATTACGTTGCTCTGCGCAGTAGAGTGATAAGCAAAGAAAATAGCCACAGCAAGATATTATAGATTTAGCAATAGGCTCATTTCTAAATGAACGGCTCAGATTTTCTAGGGTAGTCTGCCCAATTCTGCATCAAGAGATAATATCTGCCTTGGGTAACGAATGGACTTAGTTTAAGCCCCTATTTACTATCTTATTAACTGGGGTATCACTATAAACAAAACTAGCTATTATATGGTGAATGATGCTTTAATGTGTAACTTATATTTAGAAAGCGACAACATCACGGCTGAGTAGAAAATAGGTTACATTCTATTCCTTTAAAGTGGAAATTTTCATTTTCAAGGTCTGTCACAATCAGCGCGCACCGGTCCATGCGCGCTCCGTGCCTCCTTTCCCTAGTGCGCACCTGTAGGTTAATTAGCCCTACAGGTGCGCCTACTTTTTGTTAATTATGTGGACTATTTAAGTTTGACCGACAGCACCTTGTGCTGTTGGTCATTGTTTTGGGCTTATGCCCTGT
>JAOEHI010012898.1:0-31567 GCA_025447815.1 Percopsis transmontana
TCCTTGGACCTGTTTTTCAAAATAGACCGATACATTCTCCAGAGCTGAAATACCACCGTCAACCCCCCCCCCCCCCACACACACACACACACACACCCCACACCCCACACCCCACACCCCACCACACACACACACACACACACACACACCACCACCTCCACCCCTGTTCCCCATCACCCCCTGCCCCCGCACCAATCCACCAAGTTAACTCTGCTCACTCCTCTCAGGAGGATGAGAACACTCTTTCAAGTTTATAGCCTAGCCAGCTTGCTTCCTCTTGCTTACACCCCAACATCCTGGGCTGGGGACAGACAGTGTTTCGTGTGTATTATGTATGTGTCTGAGATAGAAAGAAAGAAAGAAAGAAAGAAAGAAAGAAAGAAAGAAAGAATTACAATTGCATTTGCCGTATCTGTATTTGTGTGTGTGTGTGTGTGTGTGTGTAAACTCAAGATAAACTCGAGAGTTTATCACAGCAGGAGCAGATATAGGTGCAGACACTAGCATTGTGCTAATGATTCCATGTGGATAAAAGTATCATTTTATCTCTTCTACCAGACAGGCTTTTATCAGTATCAGCCATAACTAAACGCTGTCTTCGTGTGACTTCTGCTGGGATAGCTATTTCTTCTGTCCTACTCCTATAGGGACCTTACTGTTCTGAGCATAAGTGTGAGGTTTCAAACTTAAAAGCTGAACGATAAATGCATATATAGTATCATTGAACATAGTTGGCCCATTTTCACGTTTCACATTTTGAACGAGTACAGAGTTCAACGTGTAGTGAATGAAAAAAAAAAATAACACTAGAATAGAAAATAAATAGATAAGGTTAAGAAAGTGACACATCAAATAATGTCTTTCTGTATGTTGCATGGTGAATCATCTTCTTCCTCTTCTATCGTTTCTGGTTCCTTCTTTGTTTTGGATTTCACCGACAGTTCCTCCAGTTCCACTCTTTCCTCCTCTCATTAAACAGCAAGTATTCAAGTTTGCTTGCAGTGCTGTAGTGGACACACATTCACAGACCCTGTTCATTTAAGACACATTTGAAAGCTACCACATTATATAAGAATACCAACCATGAATATGTGACAGGCTGACTCCACCCCGCAGCACTGATTGAAGCACTGCTTTACAGGCTTCGGAGGAGGAGCTAATTTACTGCCTGACACTCGAAACAGATCATCACAGAACCCAAAATAATAATAATATGTATAATACTATATAATAAGAAAATGGGGACTAAATAGGTTACAGTTTAACTCCAAACCCTATCTGTACACTAATAGGGTTATTTGGGATAGATTGAAAAGACAGAAGTTCCTATACAGTACCTTTAAGACACATATTATGCCATTATGTGGTGCCATGAAAGAAATAATTCTAGAAGACCACCAGAATGGTGTGGATTTCTTCAAAGGTCAAGCTACAGTATTTCTAAATCTCATAGGCATTTTTTTCAAAATGTACAAAATTTGGGATGGTTGAAAAATCTTCCCAGGAGATTTGTCCTGTCAAAATCTCTCCATGAGAACTTTCCAATCTCTCCATAAGACACCATCCAGGTAGATGCGAGTGTGTCTTACCTTGGCATTGCTAGTGCTAATGACTGTGACATCAGAGACCCTGGGCAACAATGGGATTCATAACATCAATGCAGACACCATTGTTCAACATAAAAGAAATGAATGCTAAACTCATGCCAAAACAGACCTGGATGATCCTCAGGAGTTCTTAAACAATGTTCTCGAACTCTTGTGAGTGCGAAAGTGGATCTTTTTGGCTGACATATGTTATGTCTACGGAAAACAAACACTCATTCCACAGTCGTTTCACAGTTGAGAATCTCATACCAATGGGCAGACACTGTGGTGGACTTACCATAGTTGAAGAAACCATGAATTCTTCACTGTTGTGGAGAAACGAACCGTCCATCTGTCAGTTGCACTGTTTGCACTGCTGCTGTGTTATACATTGAGAAAGTTTTCGCAAACACACATGCCGGTAGTCGAAAGACTTGAGCATTTTATGCCCAGAAAACCCACAAAAACCATTGAGTTGAGGCTGCTGGATGTGGGGGGCCAAAATGTCTCCAGAGTGCTGTGAGAGACTAATCGATAACTACAGGAAGGCCATTTCGGCTTATCGATTCAGTTTGTCTAAGGGAGCTGATTTACTTTACTTTTACATACTTTTTCACATGGGGTGTTAATGATTAATAGCTAAATCAAATATTTGCCCACTCTGGGTTATGTTTATCTATTGGTAAGTTTTGATTTAACAGCTGGTGCCATTCTGTAAAAAATATTTAAAAAATAAAAAAATCCTTACGGATCAAAACTATTCACTACTGCAGTAATTCCCTGCTGCTTAGCTATTGAATCTGTAGACTTTTCCACTCAGTGATCCCTGAGCAGAAGGCCTGGCTAAGACCCAAGCTTCAGCAGAGGTGCTATAAAGGCTGATAGACAGACATGCTCTGGAGGCATTGGACAGCCTTGCACCATGAATTTTGCATAATAAAGTCTATAACACTTAATATCCTCACCTCAGTCTTCTACCATTTATGATACCAGTGGAGCCCTGATGGATTTATCGGTATTAAAATGTCCCCCTGAAAATTGGATTTCCATTAAATGCTGTGGTGAGGAATTTTAACAAGGGAGACTAATTTGTTGGCAGGGTTTTGTCTTTTTATTCCACTGGCAATAGTGAGAAGGGCTGTGTGAGCAAAAGACAGGCTATTTGTTTTAAACTCTTAGATTGTGTATGATACAATTATTATTTTATGCATACCACTTCTCATTTGACAGCTACCACCTAATTATTGTCCAAGTTAAGTCAACAAAAGCATCTAAATGAAATCTTGAGCCTACAGAGAACAGTACATACATAATACCACTTACCATACAGAGCACATGTAATGTGGTCGGCTGCCTGTGAGATAATGTAACGTTTACCCCCCCATGTGGTATTAATATGCTATTACACAATTCCTGCTGTATTTCTTCTTTGGAAAAAATGGACGGTAAAAAACAATTTTGTCTCCAACTATCGGGCTTGTCTAAGAATAACCTACTGGTGTAAATATGTATACTAAATATAATAGAGTTCTAATAATACTATAATAAATACTATAAATTAGTAATACATACTTTACTATGCCTATGTGTTTGGGGCATCCATGGGAATCCTTAATGCACAATTAAAGATCCCCGTAAACCTCCTTGAAAAAGATACCTAACCCCTACATGCTATTGTGCCGTGAATTGCTTAGGACAAAAAGTGTCTGCTAAATGACCGAGTTGTAATTGTAATTATCATGCATTTTAAAAGTGCCTTGATGGTCAAAACAAATAACATACAAATAATAAACTAATTTAAAAAATGTATTTAATATCTTTGGTTACTAACCTTAAAGGGGCTAAAAAACTTAAATATAAAAATAAGCCCCCCACAACGCCAGTGGATAGGCTACTCATACAAGGAGTAAGTGCACATATCCATAGCCCTAAATGAAGTGCAGTGAAATAACTACGCCACTAGATGGCAAACTGTGACTAACGGGAAAGATCTTAATTACTGACATGTTAGCTGATGATTAATAATCAAGCTTTATTTAATGGTGATACAAATTATGGGCCTACATTACTATTGTTTATTACTTAACTGTTCATGAATACAGATTAATCATGATACATTAAAATTAACATATAAACATCTCATTTGAAATGATGATTTCTGTGATAAATTACCTTCAACAGCTTTTAATAGATATGTGAAACAAAGCTCTCCCTCTGACATATTGCCAATATACTGACCTCGTCTTGTGTTTATTTTCAAAATCATGACTATTTTGTCATGCTTAAATGGAAGTTTGTGGAAGTTTGTGTTACTGTGGATTCTGCAACATGTAAATATATTGGAGAGTAACAAATAATGTGTTTGTAAAATTATAGACAACTTAAAGGGGTATACTTAAATACGTTCACAAGGGTTTTATTCCACAATAGCACCATAGAAATACACCTTCGGCGTGCACACACATTATAGCCTATAGACGAACACTTGAAAAATGCAAATGAAACAGACCTTTCTACTGCCATGTATGCACACAGCCTCTAGATCTGAGATCCTGACCAACACAAGTCTCTTCAGAATCAGATTGAGAAAAACAGACGTCTAGGGTTTCTGTCCATTTGCCAAAATCAAAAGTTTTGCTGTTTCACTTGACTGACTCAAGTAACTGACTTCTTACATAACATAATACCAACACAAATCTTTTTCGGAGAATGCAAATTAGTCTCTTTCTGAGAACATTCTCTGCTTAACTATGCAGGTTTCTGTGAGATAAAATGATAACAACATCTATGAAAGTATTGTTTGTAACAATGCTTTATTAAGTCAAATGAAATGCTATACCTGCAGTGATAGGGCATGCACAACTGCACAACAAAAATTATACTTTTCATCACTGAATTTGAATGAATATTAGTTTTATTATTTCATATGTAGTGATAGTATTTAATAAATAGTATTTTTAATAAGAAGAGACAAATACAAGACAATCTGATGGAATTAGAGAGGGGCATGCTAGAAGTGTGTGCTCTGTGCTCCAGTCCTCCACGAAATACATGAATAAATGACGGAAGAATACAAGATTGTGATTAAAGGTTATGGGGCCCAGGGGCAGTCGAGCAAAATATTACTTAGAGAGCGTGTTGTAGAGAGAGTCGGTGTGTATATCATGTACAAAGAGTATGCTAGTCCTAGTCTTTAGAAGTCCATATGATGGCACAAATCAAATGTACGTCAATTACACAAAATATATATTTATATCTACATAAATATATATTGAAACTAGCCTTCTACAGTCCAATTACAATTAGTCTCCAATGTAGGGTTCCTGGTTGTGAGGTGTATCTGTTATGATTACGAGCACAAAGAGAGTTAAATGTCGGTTACAGTACATTCTTGCTTCCAGTCATGGATCTATATTGTGCAGTGACATTCTGTATACCCCTGGAGGACATCACGTCTTGTTTGCTTCAGGACAACTGGCAGTGATCTTGTCGAACATGCGCCGTCTCATAGTAATGAGTTACAATAGCAGTTAGGTAATTTGAGATTGTCCCTTTAATAAAATAGCTTCAACCGGGCATCCTGGCATGCTGGCACTCATTCAACGTCCTTCCTTTTGTCCGGCCAAATGACTCACTATGAGTCATATGGATTTGTGAGTCCAGCATCATTGGAGTTTATTATTATTTGCCTGTTATTAACTGCAGTGGATTCTAGGAATAATGTCAAGTCCATGTAAACACAATGCCCATGCCATCTTACAGGTTAAAAAGTATATTCTTACGTTCAATTTGACCTCTAATTCATTACATTTTGTTGTTGGAACACATGCTTTGTTTCCAGAGGCCTCTGTGAGGGATGAGAGGCCATCTTTCCTATGGGTTTCTCAGATAGGATCATCCAAACAGATGTGGATGTCCCCTAATGCCCACCATAATTCCTGTGGCCCCTCTTACATCAACTAATCTCAAGCCTGCCTATGATCACAGAGTACCATCTGCTCTGCTCCAGACCTCCACATCTGGACTCCTGCAAGTCCCTTCCTCCTTCTATTTGGTTTTATCCTCTCTATATATACTTCTTTTGTCACCAGCATCCAGTGGAGGAAAGCATGATATCGTATAAAAGATATCACGCTGTCACAACTTAACAATAATTTAAGTCTTAGCTAGAATAATATTCCTGACCATGAGTGCCACATATGCATGCTCACAATTACTTTTGTGATTTTGTGTAACTAACTGAGTGAGGGGTTTATTTTTGTTACGTTATGACTGTTTGATAGTTCCACTATGGGGTTGATGTGCACAATTTTTTAATTGTGTTTAAAAACAATGTTTTTAAATTTGGTTATAAGGTGTACTGAAAGCCTTTAATATAATATTATTTTTTTGAGTTATCATGTACAGACACACTAGACAGACATACACACTAGACAGACAGACACACTGACCGATGACATTGCCCTTGGCATTCACATTTACACAAGTGGGTGTGATAGGCCTATGTGTGTTTTTTTTTTAAATATGCAAATGGATGTTGACCAATTAATGATTAAACCACTTTTTTATTATAACTGATAACATGTTTAATACCGAGAACATAATATTCAGTATGTGTTTAATAAGTATATGTTAAATGGGAATGTATGTACACTAACTCTTTTCCCATAAGCGTCCCATAAGTGGTTTACAGACCTTCCATTTGAATTACTGCCTGCTCGGAAGTCCTTTTACTCCATGCTGCTTGTAAGGTAATGTATATATTCATTGTTAATTGACAGTTATTGACACGCGATGGAAAGTTCCAGCTCCCCTATCGAGGGCTGTTGTCTGTCCGTCAGTCACCCCCACCTCCCCGGTTACGTACCATGCATTAATTGTTCTCAACACAGGCTCAGTGAATAGAAAAAACAACTTTGACCTTTTCAATGTGACCACATCTAACTGCGTTCATCTTCCCCTTAACTGCAATGCAGCCCGTAGGCCGCCGCACACCAGCCAGCCAAAGGGGTCATGTTTGTACTTTGAAGGATGAGGGCCCTTTGTTGCCCTATCCATCAGCAACAATTAATCTCCATGATAATTGATTTTAGACAATGGCCATTCATGATGGTGCGAGTATGGAAAGTGCTGTAGTGCCTGACCTGGATTACAGCTGTGACATCACCTTGACAGTGTAAAAAAGTGAGGGTAAACATTGAGAATGTTCCAGTGACGAAAGCTGGAATAAATACACCCTGTCTCCAACTTTTCCATTCTTCCATTTACTTTTCAGCGCATTATTGTTGCCTCAATACAATCCATCTTCAACCTCTAAGTAGGCCATATGGACGCCAGTATTTATTTATAGATGGCCACTGAAACAAGGTGTTCTCTCTTTGATGTAGCTGCACCATTTCATGACACACCATATCATTATTTGTCTAGATGTCTCCCAGTAAACACACCGTTCTGCAATTAAACATATTAAGAAGTGTTAAATGTTATCTTACAACTTTGTGAAATGTGTAATAAACAAAGGAGCCATACCGTATATTATCAATTGTCTACTTCCTTTTCGTTCAATAGTTCAACTGGAAGCTGTAATGGTATACGCTATTAGAGTCCCAGTAATATTTCTTATTATTGTGACATGAATTTGATAAATGGGCTATTAAATGACCTCATTACAACTCCAATGACTCAGCTTGAATCTTGTTTAGATGCATCTCTCCCTGTCACTTGGTGCCACCAAGCTGCTCTTACTTCATCCATCTTTAACGTGTTTGCTGTGTTGGAATAATTTCTCTAAAAGTCAACAAGCACAGTGGATGATTATACTGTGTTTGGTTTGCTTTAAATGCTGTACATTAATGTTACATTATGTGTCAAAGTTTGACTTACAGTAGCACTGAGCTTTAATGGAGGTTTGATTAAAGTAATCTTTATTTTCTTTAGTTTTCTGTCTACAACTTTCTTGATCGGGATGTTGCGTTTTGATTCACCCTGCTCTGTTGGCAGCTCTCTGTCCTACATCACTGCCCACAAATACAAATAAATATAATATAAATATGAAATGTAATAATAATTGAAATAACAAACAAAAGTCAGATTATTATTCATGTTTCGATGCCCCACCATATACGGTTGTTATTTTACACAAATGTGCCATCATGTTCAGGCAGAAATCATGCATGCTTCATCTGATTGGCTATCAGCTGTCACATTCTGAGCCTTCAGCTGATTGGCTATCAGTGTATCAGGATTTATCATCATCCAACATCCAATCACATTCAAACAAGAGATTAGGGAGGTACAGTATTTATAATCCCTCAGTGCTCACTTATTCACCTACCTGTCATGTCGGTTGATGCAGACTACATCCTTCTCCTGCTTCATATTCGAGTGTTCCGAACTTTGTCTGAGTAATGCCATGTTCTCATGTATAAAAATACATCATGCTCATTATCTGTACAGCATGTATTCTGTGGTATTGTGTGGATGTTTTGGTGCTCCCAGCTGAATCCTCACACAGCTTGGATTCATTGGGAAATTACCCTCAAGTGCAATAAATGGTATAATTGCTTGACGTAAGTGTCTCTGAATGAAAGAACATACGATGTAGGAGCCAGCCAGATGATCTTTTGGTGCAGTGAATACAGTTTGCCAGAAACATGCACGGATGCCCATGGCTGCTCACAGCTGGAGTGTCCCCCATTCACCTCTGGCTTTTCATATTGAGCAAAATTACAGTACAGACAGTTTCCATATTAATGGGAACTTCTTTCATTCATTATCTGTGGTATTTTAGAATAATGGCAAAATATACAGTAAGTAGTTAAAGTTTACTTACTAATGATGTAGTGCAATAAGGTTAAAACTGATGTTAATGGATTTGGCCCAAGTGTAACAAGAAAGGACAACACGCTTGTCAGTGACCAGCGATTTTAAAGCGGTTTAAGACAACTTTCTTATGAAAAAAATATTTCCATAGTATTGTAATTGTCCCAGTGAAACATATACAGTAGTGTAAGACCCTGTGGATTTGCTGATATATTTCCTGCCAGGGCACTGGTATTACACTGGAGATAAATATACTGGCATGAAGTGCTGCTAACTGCCCTGATTAACACAGCTGCACCTCTAGTGATTTCTACAGCAATAACAAAAAAGCAAAAACATCTCCTGAAAATGTTTTTGATCTAAAAGATCTGTTCAAAGTCAAAAGAATATGGATGGACAACTTTAACTTTACCTGGATGCAGTTGGTCGTGTGAATAGATAGGGCTGCAGATATGCCAATTGAAACATACATAAACAGAATTGTTTTACACTTCCATGACTTCCTTGACCTAATTATGTGTTCCAGGCCTCTCTAGTGTTAAGAGGTAACCCCGAACCCTCGGCTTGTCCGTGACAGAGGCCAGGGGAAGTGTGAGATGAGGCTCTTCTTGCACCATGCAACCTGACCCCGCTTTTCCTGCCCACCGCTCCATGAGCCCTAATCTCACACTGGGTCATAGGGCCATTATTCTTTCAAAGCTTCCTCACTGAGTGTTGGCTTACTTTCCTCGCTATCCTCAGAGTTTCCTGCACTGGTTTCCAGTTCAGGCAGTTATGGCCCTGACATCAGGCCATATGTAATGTGTAGCATACTGTTGCTTGGAGGGGGGGTAATTCATAACGCCATATCTACAAAGCCTTCTACTGTCTCTTATTAATTAGATATCTAGGTTTTGGATCAAAATGTATAGATAAATGCCTTTCTAGACTGGTTGAATATATTACGTAAAGGGTATTGGTTAGTTTTGGCTCCAGTCTAGACTACAGCAGCAACAGATGGGCATGTGCAACGATCTGTCATTTTAAATCAGGACTGCGACTCTGTGTTTGGGTTCACTATAGACGCAGAGGTCAGCAGAGACCGATCGCCCACGGTCCAAGCCCAGAGAGCATTTTTCAGTCTATTCTGCAGTGCTGATGTGAGAGATAAAAGATAACCTCAGCTGACCTACAGAATCAGGGTTCCTTTTTACATACAAATCAAAGTGGAAGGTTGGATACTAATGTCCCAGTTTGCCTCACAAGGGAAAAGGTGCTGTAGACATTTCTCCCTCTTTCTAAATGCCAGGTCCGGTTAGCCGATGCATGGCAGCCCCGCGCGCAGCCACACTTCCCAGGCGTCCCTCCCTCTTCTTCCTATTCCCCCTCGCCTTCCGAGAGCACCCGGCCCTCCGGCGGTGTAGCCATGACAACCAAATGAGGTAAATGGTTGCAGGAGATTCCGCGCCGTCGCCACCACCCTCTCGCGGGTGTTCAGTGGCTCGCTGACAGGGTAGGTGTGCGTCCTTCTCACAATCTACAGTATCCTTCACGTCCAAAACAGCTCAATTGTTCATATTCAGGCTTGGAAATTACCCTGGAATTTTTGGGTTCATCGATTTTGTGCCCACCATGTTTGTGTGTTGTTACAATCCAGCGTGGTTTTCACCCTTTCATTTCAGTCTGTCTGAATATGCCACAGTGCACGTCATCAGAAACTGACATGATGTGACAGACACACATGTGTCTGCTAAGAGAATTCCCACAATCCATGCAGTACTGCCACTGAAATGATGGCTTTTGATGCATGTCAACTCAATGAGCACTGACTTGAAATTCGGCGCACGTCCTCTAAAATCAGAAAGTTCAGAATGGCAGTTATCCATCATGGCCACACCACTTGCTGGTCTAAACGGAGGGGATGCTATTTAATTTCTAAAATTTCTGTAGATAGAGCACTAATTTGCATACCCGAAGTGAGATAAGTAATGAAGACATGAGATAGAGACAGTGCTGTTCTTGGTTACACAGTGTGCCAGACAGCACAGAGGTGTTTACAGATGAGCCTCTCTCACGGGAGGGGTGGAGGGGTTGGCCAGACAAAATATATCTGTCTTGAGTCGACTCTGGTGCATACAGGAAAGAACAGACAAATCACACTGCGAAGCAGCCGTATATCATTAACATCTGATAGTACAGTATGCATTAACATCTATTTTTGTCATACTTTTTTACACCTTTGTGACATCTTCTTCTTTCCATTCTTTTCAATTTATTCCTGCCCTATAAAACCCGACTGTACCAGCAAATGTTTTTGAGTTATGTGATCTGTTACACTGCTGACACATGCCTCCATTACAAATGTAGAAAAAAGGCAAAAAATAGTATTTTATTTTATTTCTTACTAAACATGAATATACAGATATCCATACTTTCTCCTTGACGTGCTTTGTGACATTTTCAGTTGTCTTAAACAGCATCGGTAAGCTTATGCTTTTCTGTCACTTAAAATCAATGTGAGCCATTCCAACATTTTAGCTGATGAGAACATGAAAAAAAAATGTTTTAAGCTATCTTGAGAAAAGATGTTTGATAGCTTTCATGGCTTATGCTTTGGGACATGATAGCTTGGGTACAAACAGGGAAAATATACACTTAATTTAGTTTTAATAAAAAAAATAGACATGGTTCTAAATTGTATTATTAGCTTCAAGATTGCATGCTCTAATGTGCTGATTTGTGTTAGTAATTAAAATAATTAATAAAAAACAGTAGGAGAAAGGAATCTGTCATGCTAACATATGCTTCATAATATGTAACATAATAATTTGTAATGCAATTATACAATAACTACACAGTAGTTAGCTATGATATGTATAACAAGTGGGTTAGACTAAGATGTTGTGATGAGACATGTTCATGTCTATAAACGGGACAATCCTCAATCTTTTTTCGGGATTGCTGAAACGCTATTGTTTTGGTTGTAAACTGAGAAAGCTGATTTGCTTGCATGCACAGCTTCATGCATCTACTTCTCCTCCCCCATTACAGCCATTTGCACAGTTGTGTTTTAAACATGAACAGTGAGCTGGAGCTGAAATCTTAAGTTCTAGAGGTGCGATAACACATTTGAGGAGTGCACTTTACCTTTGAAGGTGCAAAGACTATTCAACAGCCGCAAATACATTTAATATCACTATGCAAAATAATAGTTTTTGCAGTACAGAACAAAAAATGAAGGGTAAAGTAATGTTTTATATCTATATCTATATATATAGATATAGATATAGATATAAAACTAGAATAACTAACCTACACTTTTTAATATGGATAGGCCACTTCCATATATTGTCAATACAGACACTGGGCCTCATGCAAGAACCAGTGTTGTTGAACCCGACTTGGCATTCTCATAAGAACTCAGCTGAAGAAAGTACAAAGCCGTTAAGAAATAAAAGTGAATGTTTATGCATGAGTCCCAACAGACTGTTTTACATTATGTGACATCATCTTTAAGGATATAGGATAGCTATCTTTTATAGCTATCGGATATCTTTTACATTATATGCTAACACCGTGGCCTGTGGAAATGACAAATGAACCATAAGGCCACATTTAACTGTCCCCAGAATCAGACACTTAATATTATGTGTTGTGTGCTGAACAGAAGCATTCCATATTTGTGTTTTTCTTGTTACCCACAGAGGAAGACATGACTTTCCTTCTCTATGGCTCCAGTAATTTTCTCTGTTTGTTTGAATTTAGAGGCTTGACATTCTTTCTGCTTCATATCTCTAATTTGTTGAATTATTCATCACTTACAATGATGCCAGAGAGACAACACAATTCACCTTTGCTCTCAAGCACAGGGAAAATATATTCAAAGCATCCCACTTTTATGTTATCCAAATTCTAAAAATGAAAGAGGAGATAGGAATTCAGAATGAATATTAAAATGTTGCGTAAAATGTATGTCATGGTTGATTTTCAGTTCAGAATGTATGTGTCACACCAGGTGACACGTTGTAGTATATTGTTGACAAGAACTACTTTAAGACTGTATGAGTGTAGGATTCAGTGCAAGTCATTGGAATACTCCAATAAAAGGACAATAATCTGACAACAGGTCCATTGTCTTTACTTTAATTAATCAGTATTTTCTGGGTCTGGGTGAAATAAATTCTCGCTAAAGCTGTGCCATGTGTAAACCCAAATAGAAGTCCTGGTTTAATGAGGATTTCAGCAGCTGGTTTCAAGGGGAGAAATAAATCATTGAATGCAACATGTTTACGTAGTGTGTAATTTGGCTGAATGGCTGGCTTCTCTCACTGTAAGTTTCACACTATATGACATGTCCTTGTCAAAGTACACAAACTCTCCTACCCGGACCAAATCTTTGTCAGGTAAAAACGACAGTCCACATCTTGCCAAAATCAGAAGCAACGTTTACCAGTTAAAGTGCATTATTTGACACATTTCTACAGAGACATTATGCCAATACTATATTTTCCATACTGTACTTTTAAAGATTATAGATATTCTATGGATTTCTCTCTACACAATTGACAGTTATCAGTCTATGTAACATATATCCTTCTGAGGATCTTTATGTGGGTCTAACGTTTGTTGACTGTACATTGTTTTATGTAGTATATAAATTTGTGGTTATATAATGAATACAGCATTTAAAATATGTGCAGACTTAAACAGAAAGTTTATCTGCTGACATTGTCTTAGATTCAACCCAGTACAGGCCATCCAGGGTCCAGGTGGTCTGAGAGATATCTGAGTTTGTTTACATCTTGCCTTAATGCGAGTGTTTTATTATTATTATTCAAATTAGATATTTGGATACAAACCACTTATTAAGACCAGGTGGAAATAGGGTCAAAATGCCAGCTACGTTTGCAACACCCTATTCCTTTGTGACACACAAACCTTTTAGTAATTTACAGTATTGCCAGTTGCCAGTGCTTGTGACTCTATTTGGAAGTTGAGAAAAAAGACATGGTGCACCGCAGGATATGCCAGTATACTTTAGCATGTTTTAGGCTGGTCAATAACATATCCTTTTGATGGGTTATGCACTACATGGATTATGTTCAGTGTAATTAGTCAAATTTCACCTTAAAATATTCCACACTCAGGCGTGACTAGATCTGGGTACGTAACAAGCTTGTCTAACACTAACGTGACAGCCCTGTGACAACAGGTTTGTTTCTTTTTTTATTTGTTTCTTCATTTTATTATAAAAGTATTAGCCTTTTTCTATTAGAATCATTAAATTAATGCGCTAGTAGCCATGAAACACAGGGCCAAAAATAGGAACTCCATTTTGCAGCAGCTAATATTTACTCCATCTTAAACTCATTGCAGGAATGTCTTTTGTTATAGCATCTTTCAGCAATCCATGTGCAAATAAAACAACTCTCTCTTCATTAGAACAAAACCCTTCTACCATGTTTGGTCTGGTAAGCCTACCAGGCAACAAGCGCTGTGAGTCAAGTTCATCTAGAGGAAGAAGGCAGCAGCACCAGGCCAGAGGTCAGGGGTCAGCCTAAATGCCATGAAAAATAGTCTGCCTGCTTCACTCCTCGCTTTCCTCCTCATCCCCCTTAGTGCCTTTGCTCCAACGCTGGAAACAATGAACGGTGGAGGCCAGGAAGAAGCTTGTCATGATGGCCACTACAGACACTGAGATGCCAGAGAAAATGATAATGAGCAGGTCTGTTAGGGTGAGAGTGACCTGACACTCCCGGAAGCTGTCTTTTGAGAGCTGGGTCAGGGACACCCGTCTGCCATCCATGGGGAGGGAGCACTCCATGCCTTCCACACCTAAAAGCAAACAACACAAGAAATTTGGATCAGTTTGATATTCTGGAACTTACAGATAAGGTCTTGTTTATAACATACGTGTAGGATGATCGATATTGGCTGGCTGGTAGCTAAATGGTGCTTTACCACTGCAGGAAAGTTTACAGCCTTTCTGTTTCCATTGCGGTCGGTGGAACTACGGACCTACAACGTTGCCTTTGCTCTTCGATCGCGACGTAAATTCCAGACACAACAAAATTATTATATATTTCTTCATTAGAATGTTAAACCAGAGTTTTTCCAGCTGACGTTAAGATTACCTCAAGTCGACAATTTTGCTCTAAAGTTGTTAAAAATTAAATGACTTCATGGCAGCTGTAATTGCTTAATAAATGAATATAATGGCACTTGTTGTTGTCCTCCACTCATGTCGCGTTTAACCAATAAGCGCACAGTCCCATCCAGCAGTTTTTCAGGGCCGGTCAGAAGTACCCACCATATTTTGGCCCTGAAAATGGCCAAATAGGGTATTGAGTTCCTAAAGAGTTGGTTCCTGCAGTGGAAAACCACTGTTCGATGTCACCCCCTCTAAAATGGCCCGCAAGTTCCTGCAGTGGAAACGCTTCTAAAGTAGCAGTATTGTATCCACCATTTTGTGTATCACAAAACAGCACAACCAACATTCCAATTCTCCAACACAGCAAGGATCCAGTTGGTACGATAACAACCAACAACCAAAATTAACTCCCAGGAAATTATTAAGGTCAAACCAGGTGAATACAAATACAGCTTGAGTAAATATATATCATATATGCATAATAGAAAATATCTGATACTAGTCCCAACTACTCTGTATGATGGGATCCACACAGAACTGTAAATATGCATACGGCACCCAGGGTCTTTTGCCCGAACACCCTGCAACAGAACTTTGGATTGCGCAATGACAAAATATTCAAAATACCTTTGACTCCGAACTCCATGTGCATTATGCAGTAAGCATGTTGTTGCACACACACAAGCTGAGTCGATTATCTACATCATATTCATAGCAATTCTCTCCATGAGTACGCGAAAGATTTGACAATCTGTTGAGCCCACCAGCTAACTGTGTCTCTCTCTCCCTCTTTCTTGCTCTCTCTCTCTCTCTTTTACACAAACACAAACACAGGTGTCCGGAAAACACAGGACGCGTACACAACTCCAAACAATAAATGCGTTAACACACACAGTACAGTGAATAAAGAATATGTCACTGCTCATTTGCACATCGCAATATGTTCTTACAGTAAAAAAAATGACTTGGAGACAAAAGTGCTATTTATATTTAGAGAGAATTCCAGTCTGTGGTAACGGAGAGACCCTCCATTCACTAGCGTTTTCTGTTAATATCATCATAGTTATATTATCTTGTTTCATTTATAATCGTATTTAATATATAAATAGAAACACACTGTAAATAGATCTACTGTACATTTGCCTTAACAAAAAGGTACACGTGTACTGCTTCTTTTATGAAATGGTACTCTTGGATTTGTTTCAAATCGTTAATAAAATAGAAAGGACAAATAGAAGTCAAAGAATGATGAGAAATGATCATCTAAGTAACCTCTGTTATATACTGTATCTGTAAAAGGAAGTCTGGGACGGGGGCACCTTGACCGAACTCATCACCCAATAAAAGCATTATATATCAGTGAGCCACGCTCTTGTGTGTCTGTCACTTCCACATTTATTTCTCAGACATCATTCAAATGGTAAAGGACATTGGCAGTGGCTTATTGGATTTCCAGGGTAGTCTGCTATTAGGTAGAGAGACATCTCTTACATATTCAGGCAAAAGGACACACTGTTAACCTTTCTAAACCGTCATGGATCATTGTTACAAGGCTTGGCGTAGCTACAGTATTACTGTACGATCTGTATGAGCTGGGTTGTGCTGATCAGTAAATTGTGGCAATGCTTAAAGAATTTCTGATCATTGGTTACAGTTTTTGCCACTGTTTTTGCTATTACAATGTTATGTGTGAGATCTTTAGCTAATGTTAGGTGTATACAGTAGCCATCAAACTATGTTGCCTATATTCAATGACATTATTCACAATGTTGATTAAAAAACGTGAATCATCTGTCAGTGGTTTGAATAAGACTATTGTTAGTGCAGTTCAACAGGGTCCATATGGCAGGTTAGACTGTAATCATATAAATGGTGGCTCGTGGGTAATAATGGCCTCGTCAATGTGGGTGGACGCTTGTAAAAACAAGAATCAAAACACACACAAATACCCACACACACTCAGTGAGTGAGATGTGAGACAAACAAGATTGAGAGTAGCTGTGATTGAATTGGTTTACTAGTAACTCATATCATATTTACTGGTAAACAGTTTACAGAGGTTAGCAAAAACGTTGTTTGCTCTTTGGTAATAAATAAAATTATTAGAAATGATATAACCAATGATAAAGGGTCATGCTGGTCAGGGGAATATTGAGTTGAAACAATGACTTGTGCTAAACATTCTATCCATGCAGTGTGACATCATTTGGTTTTTCCTGAAAGAATATGTGGTTAGAAAGGTGGGATCGTTTGGTCTCTACTACTGCTGCCTTGCAGGGGCTGCTGTGTGCTGCACTGACGGGGATCCTTACCTATTTTTACAGTCTGTGATCCTGACTTAGGGCTTAGGGCTCTACTACTGCTAGAGCCCAAACGGTCCCACCTTTCTAACCAATCCTGTATTGAGTGAGGTTGGGACTGCCCACCTTATTAACATACAGACATGGCAATAAATAAATAAATAAATAAATAAATACATAAATAAATAATTGTAGACTTAAATTAATTAAGAAACTGATGCATAAATACATAAATAAATAAATAGATTAATAAATTTTAAAGACATTGATTTAATTGTGCCCCTTTACATATATTTATTTATGAATTTCACAATATATTTGTGCATTATTTTCTTTATACTTCTGTCATTTTTTGTCCTCCATAAACAAGTGCCAAGCCCCTTTCAGCAGTTTTTCAGGGCTGCTCAGAAGTATGTACCCTCGAGTAGGTACTTCTTTCGGACCCAAAACAGCCACGAAAGAGTTCCTAAAGGGTTGGTTCCTGAAGTGGAAAACCGCCATTTGGTGCCGCTTTCTCTAAAACGGCCTGCAAGTTGCTGCAGTGAAAAGCACCTGATGGCATTTCCATGCATCCCCAGTGATGAGTTGGTAACAGAGAGTCCATGATTTTGTAGGTCAATTCAAGGTCCAAGGTCTGGATATGATTTAGGCCCTTTGGCTACTGATATGTATGACAACCTAAGGTGTACACCATATAGACGTCCACATTCCTACTTTAGCTCATTAAACATTTGTGCATTTGAAGGCAACTCTGTGCCTCTCTTTGAAGAGGTGTGTGTTTGTATATGTAAATTGACTATGAGAAGTGCTTCAATTTAATTATCTCTGTACTCAGGAATGGAAAATACAGTACTGCACTGTTACAGAAAACCTTGACTGTCAACGTCTGGTGATTATTTGTCTCTTGTAACGTAGGCCTACTTGTCCACAGTAATGAAATATTACAATGCTAGAATCACATATCTATAGCCACTTGGATCTGCAAATTTTCAAGGAAGACAGTTTACGGGTAAAACACAGATAATCTGTGAACAGCAGAAGAAGCAAAGTCTCTCTGATGCTATTAAATGAATTAAATGTTATTATTAATTTGAAAATTTACAAAACATGTTTTGTAAAAATCAACACTGTTATTGATCCTATCACCACAGACTGCATAAAAAGCCAATGTAAAATTTGCTTTAGTTGAACCAACTTGGAAATCCAATATTGCTTGGCCAGTCTTGCTTGTGAATGCTTGTGGAGAAGATTAATGTATGTTATTTATATTCACAGTGCACTCATTGCATGGCATAGTAACTCATCACCTCAGAGAGTTAGCCTTTGCCTTTGAGAAGCCTCTGTCTGGTCTTTCCCATCCTGGAGAAGTGATTAATAGCATAAGGGACTACGGTTTGCCTTGTGGCCCCTGCAGCAGGTACAGGATTAGATACAGTGTGAATTAGGATCTAAGTCATTTTACCTAACAAGACTGAGCAAGAAGTAAATGAACAATGAACAAAACAGAAACGGTTTTGTTTGTGTTTATCTCTGTGTATATTGTAATTTGTATAGGCCTACTGTATATCATTTTCTTCATATAGATTGGCCAGGCTTCTTGTTGTATCTAGATTTGAGGTTACGCTAATTACCTGGTTACAAAATTACAGAAAAGTGTAAAATTATAGAACAGGTAAGATATTTGTCCATGCGTGGAAAGTTCTAGGCCAAAGTCTACAGTACCATTTAATAATATTTCTACATGAAATTATTATAAGGTCACACCACAACTGTATTTCTCTCTGCATCATTACTTCCTGAATACCCTTATTGCTCAGCTTTAAAGAGCATGCAGCCCTATTTTGGTCTGCAGCAGATCAGATATTTCTTGATCAACTGTAAACCTGTACTCCACTGTATTTCTTACATTTGCCCAAAGTGAAGAGAATGTATAGATAGAATCTTTAAATGCCCCACATCTGTCATTCTGGACTTTTTTTCCATTTTGAGCAAAACATTCCGTTTTAGTTGGTGTTCAATGTGCCCTAACTGCATTGGCTATCTGACTGGGAGTGGGAGGATAGGTCAGAGGTGGTTGTTTACAATCCAGTCCCTTCAGACAACACAACTTCACCACACAACCTTTCACTTAAACTACCAGGCAGATCTTTTACAATCCTTACAAATTACATAATTTATAGGACTGTTTGTTTTAAATATCACATACCTATGGCAACGACAAACCATACCTTCACAAGACCTGGTATGTCAAGTGACACGGTGAATGCTACAGTCCTGGTGTAAACCGCTGATGGATTACATTTAGGATTAGAGACAGCAAAGGGGATAGGCTATCCGCTAGTAATGCATGCGCGGCCTCAGCCATGATTGATCTACCTGGCTGTGACAGACTCGCCTCTCCTTCCCACAACACCGCACTGTCTGTCCTGATTGATCTCTACACCGATAGGGGCGGAGAACCCCTCCCCAGCCTGCCTACACTGACTCTTGGACATCTTGACATTGGTGTTAACGTCTCCATCATATTCCCAATTCACAGCTGTTGTCTGAACACTCTCTAGGTGTAAGTCTCCATCTCTAAATCTGTCAGGGAATTCAGAGGTGACAGTGACTCAGACACTACTCCTGTCCACACTGAATCTGCTGCTCAGGACAATACTCGGCAGATGGGAGCAAATCAAACAGCGCATTCGCATTCACAGTTGCAAAGATAGATGGGAACATTATTTACTTGCCAGTGCAGCGGGAGTCTGACTGAAGTTTGGGGAGATTAGAGCACAGTGGAAGAAATGTACATGGCGAGAGAGCGACAGTGAGAGACAGACTGACAGCGAGCCGGGGAGAACGTGTGAATGTGCAAAGTGACGTTCACGTGACTGGTGAATTATTTACACGGGCTTTCCTTTTGCACGCTAGTCACTAAATGACATCATATTCAAAACCACAAATAGACGGATAAATGTCTCATGCCTCAACACAGGAGATGGAATGTATTAGACGCCCTTTTCCAAGTCAATGTGACAACGCAGGCTATTTGTTTTTGTCAGGCTTAATTAAATGGACTAACCGTATGCAACGTTCCCTGGCTCCAGACAAACCAAGGTTGTACAGCTCCAGTAATATACAGCCTCCACCTAAAGCTTGCTGGGTTTACTTTTCAGCCATATTTCAGTTCATGTCTATTTGTAATTGTGCCTTTGTAAATAAACATCCGCAGGGGCTGAAGTAAATAAAGCTCCCAGATTGTATTATCGGAGAAAATATTTCACATGACTGCGGGAGGCAAATCTAGATGGCAATGCTGGGCAGTGGCATCATTCAGAGTGGTTCATGTAGTCTCAGGAGGGGAGCAACCTGATCAGCTGTGAAGGAAAATTCAGACACTGACCCTGTCACATGACCTGCCACTATGTAGTGGAACTCCACAGGTCATCACCAGCGCTGATAGCAGAGCCAATGCTGGGCCTCAGACTAGGCCTCCACTGGGAGTTGGCCTGCATTCCCCTGTAGGCCACTCTGGCTTGGATTACCCAGGCCAATGTGCTTCAGAACTGTGTCCCTCTAAATTATGGATGGCCTTTGTTCATGCTTAACCCAAGAGCAGTGGGGACAGCGCTGGATCATGTTTACACCCATCCCTGCATTTAAACATTTATGCATCTGATTTGTGGTAAAGAAGCCTTGTGCACACGGTACCCAGACACTAAGGGTAATAGTCCAATTACAGCACAGTTCTATCTGATACCATCCCTTGACAGTTGTTTGTGTCTGTTCAAGGGCTTTATTTTCGCTGCTTTATTTTACTATACAGTTGGCGACCTGTTGCTGCTTTCACCAGCAGATGAATGTCAAACTCCCAAAATACAATTACAATTAACGGACGCTTTGATCCACTTACTCTCATACTGTGAGTACAATTACAGGCATTAGGAAGCAGATCGGATGAGACCCACAATCTTTTGGTTGGGAGTCAACCTTGCTTACCACTAGGCTACCCGGGACCCGTGTATGCTGCATGTCCCAAATCCCTAACTTTGACCATAACAGAAGTATTCACCGGCCACAGTAATCAAAGTTATGCAAATAGGAATGTGAGCCGCTCTGCGGGCTCAGCATCGCAAGGGAAATCAGTATGTGAAAAATGGAATGGGAATTGTGTGCACAACAGTATGCACAATGTGCACTGTGGCTGTTACATTATACAGGCAGGGGAATAGAGATACCTCAAGATGATTTTTGAAGTATCACCAGAATCCATTTTTGGCACCTGTTGTTGGGTGATGATTGCTTTTTAGGTATTCTGCTGTGCTCATACATTCACAGTGGGCTGAAAGGCAATGCCCTGTGTAGCAGTTAATGTGTTGTACAGTTTAAACAATGATTCAGCATTAGATTTATTCGATGTGTCACTGGGCCAGTGTATTTACCTGTATGTTTGATGGAGTTGATACTGTACATACTGGAATGTTTTAGCAAGATGATATCATCTTGTTTACCCTATCATTCATATATATTGCCTACATTATTTTTAGAGGGGTTTCAGGCAGAATATTAGATAGTGAGAGGGTTGTGAGTATTCTGTCACTTGATACTGCTACCCTCTGGAAGAGCTAAATAATGTTCCTAAATAGAGGAGCTTATGAACGTAACCTATTTCGCTAATTAGATTCCATCTGTTTGCGCACCCAATGCAGCATTACAGCAGTCATTATGTTAATTTGTTCAGCCAATATGATGCCTGTATGAACCAGACACGTCCGAGAGTTCAACTGTCGAACTCTCGGTGCTCCTTGGTGCTTGGTGTTTGTTCAGAGGTGGCTGTGTCACGTCATCTTGGCATGCATATAGGCCTACGCTGGGCCTCTTCTGGAGTGTGACTCAGGCTCTTGTGGTACTCTGTGGAAGCCCTCATCCTCTCCAGGAATTCATGAATGGCCACACAATCACACGCACACACCAATTGTTTTTGACTGTGATTTTGATTTTGGATTTATGCGTCTTTTTGTTGGGTGCGTTTCTTTGAAGTGTATCTCACTTCAGTGTGGCAGTGTGTCAAAGCTTGTGGCAGACCTGTATGGTACAAAGCTTAGTCTGCATTCTATTTAACCAAAGAATGAAAGATTTTACTGTAGTTATACGTAAATGTAATACATTTCAGTTTAGTGCAGCGATAGTTTTGTCCTCATTTGCGTTGATGTAATGGGAGCACAAGAGAAAAATATGTTGTATTCCAGTTGTAAAAAGGTTTCCGCATTTTGGATTGCGGATATCATTATTATCGTCTCAGGCACCGCTGGCAATGAGGGAACAAAACCTTACAATATGTTTGTGCGCATGGGAGCACGCGTGTGTGCGTGTGATTCGATTGGAAGGGAAAGGATTTACAGTATAATCGTTTTTTGTGTTCTGTCTCCCAGGTCGTGAAGCGAACACTCACTGATGAGAATCTAAGTGTTGTATATGAGGTGAGGGCCACATTACAAACTCCATTTAGGAGTGCCTATAGTGTGGATCCAGTTGGCAGGCACGTCACAAGCCTGGCCAGGCCATAGGTTTTTTCCCCTGTTACTGACGTCTACTTGGCTATCTTCGCTAATGCAATTCATTATGCCCTGCAGCAGACAGCACTGGGAACCTGTGATGTATGAATTTGCACCCTCTAACTCGAGGGAATAAGGTGTTCTTGCCAGTTTCATCAAAATCTTATTCTCTTGGCCCCAAACTTGACTAATTTCAGAGCAAATGGTGGAGGAATGGTGCGTGTTTGCGTGAGTGTGTTTGTGTGTGTGTGTGTGTGGGGGGGGGGGGGGAGTAATATCAATAGCTGGGAATATGATGGCCTACTGTAATGTGCATGAGTTGGATTTTGTTAGTTGTCAGCACTGTCCACAGCCAGAAGTTGTGAGATTTAGTTTTCATCAAACGGTTCGAATGGTTCGATTAACAGGACGGTCATCCTTTATTCATCTGCTTCCTGTCTATCTCATTTCCTGAATTGTCATGGGGGGTGTAATCCTTTCTCACCTTGTGGGGAAATCATGTCCATTGTGGCTTTTGCAATGTGTGCTTGTTTTTACAGATACTCTAGATGTCCTTGGCATGTTTCTAGAGATGATTGTTTTCCACCCTGAATGACCTTGCAGTGGCAGTGATAGGTCTACAAACTGCTTATATATCTGAACTGCTCATATCTTATTTATTCATCAATTGCACTGAGCAGATGTTTATATAGCACCATATACAGTACTGTATACGCATAGACACGCAATATTGCCAGTCAAAATCCTTTAAGATTCGCAGATTGGGAAAAACTACAGTGCATGTGAAACGTGATAACAGCACGAGTTTAATAATCATAAGTGGCTGAAATCTGAGCTCGATTTATCTTTACTGCTCCCACATGCGCTTGCTTTCTCACGTTCCTCTATATCGACAAAGACAATATCAATAATATACAAAACGCTGACCTTCCTGAAAAATATTTTTACCCCTTTAGACTCATGGAAATGAAAAAATAGCAAATATGAGTCCCAAAATTATAAGATTATCCACCTATGAATTAGATAATTGTGGCATTTCATCCTACATGTAGAATTCTACAACAGTGAACACTGGCTTTAGATGTTGAGTCAAATCATCTTGATGTAAGCAGATTGATTATACCTAATACGGCGATTTCCTGTGTCTTTTGTTCTGTTTTTCTCCTGATCTCTATATTCACATGCACAGACTGATAGAGCATGTTGCTGAGACACACACACACACACACACACACACACACACACACCCAGACCTCAATCCTGTTACCTAACTCAACCCCCCCCCCCATTGGCATTGGTGATGCTAAAAAGAGGGGAGGGGTTGACTATGTATAAATAATAATACGACACATAAATAATAACCTGTAAAGCATGGTACAAACACTGACAGGGTCAGCGCTTTGCACGCACACATGGTATTGTCGGACTACAGTGTACACCAAATAGCGATTATTATAGGCTTCAACTGTAAAAAAAAATAACTGGAGTCACAGTTAGTGAAACATGTAGCTATGGAAACAAAGAAATCCAAACCTAAACAAAAAATTCCTAATAACATTGTGTGCAACGTGAACGTCGGATTCTTTTTTTCTGGCGTTGCGTTGCGTTGCTTGTTGAGAGGGCACTTCATTTTGGTATTTCAAAACCTATCCATATAATGCCCCCCCCCCAAGCAAATATTGTTGCCTCCTATTACTGTGGTGCTCTTACACTAGAATGAACAGGGGTGGAAAAAGAACAGGGACTAAATTAGAACAAGGAGGCGGGGTGGGGGTGGGGGATTTCCCTCTCCTACAGGGATAACAGAAATAGACCAGAGTCCTGGCATGGCGAGCGATTTACAGATAATATCATACATGTTGTGCACGGATCTGCCCTATTGAGGTCAAAGCGCTGGAAGGCAAACGGTTTTCTGCCGAGGGCACACTCACCATTGGGCAGCTTGTGGCTGTTCTCCACCAGCCACGTGAACAAGTTGGCAAAGTTGCAGTTGCACACCCAGGGGTTGCCCTCGAGCCGCACCAACCGCAGGGAGGGCAACTGGTTCAGGGCGCCCACCTTTAGCGTAGACAGAGCATTACGCTCAAGTTCCAGCTCCCTGAGAGAGGTCAGGCCCAGGAAGGCTTCCTCGCTAACCATGCTCAGATAGGGGTTGTTGCCCAGGCGTAGCTTGATCAGGCTCCGGGACTCGCCGAACGTCCCTTTGGGGATCTCCGTCAGATTGTTGCTGCCCAGGTCCAGGAAGACGAGCCTGGAGGAGGTGCTCAGGGTCCCGGGCTCGATGTAGGTCAAAGAGTTGTTCCGCAGGTCCAGGTAGACCAAGTCACTGTACAGAACCAGGAAGTCCGAGGGGATGCGGGTGATCCAGTTGTCCGCCAGCAGGAGTCTGCGCACGTCTAAGGGGATCTCATCGGGCAGGCGGGTCAGTCCGCGGCCGCTGCAGTCCACGGTGTGAGGGTCCGGGCACAGGCAGGTGGTCGGGCAGTTTTCCCCCCAGGTCCGTACGACGGAGGACAACACCAAGATGAGGAGAGGCTGGAGCCAGTGGACACATGGCAACATGGTCAAGGGGGGGAAATGAAAGAGGGGAGAGCTGAGGAGTTGGGGTAAGGACGAACGGGTGAGGGGGGTAAGGAGGGGAAGGAGGGGGAGAAAACAGAAAACACAGACCAGAGGGCAGGAGATTAGGAAAGGGGAGGGGAAGGGGAGCGCAGGAGTGGGGGGGTGGGGGGAGAGAGGGTCAGCCCTCGTGCTGGAGCATCCTGCCGGTTTCAGGGAGATGGCGATCTGGAGAAAAGCGCGGGAGAGGAGCGGGGGGGGACAGAGCAGCGGCGAAGCGCTGTCGTTTAAGAGATCATGTAGCAGGCAGCCTGGGTAAAGCAGCAGATGGCTGGCTGTGAAGTGGTGAAGGGGAGGGAGAGCCAGGGAGATGAAGCTCTAGCGGAGAGGGGAGGAGGGCTTAACCGAGGTAAACAGAAGCAAGCAAGCTGCGAGTGACGAGACGCGCGGGGCACAGGCAAGGCAGGGAGGGCTCGAGGACGCGTTAGCGTTAGCGTTAGCGCGCGGCCGATCTGGCGGAAGGGACGGACAAAGACACCGGGGTCTCTGACACAAAAGGAGACACAGAGGGGTGAATCAAGCATGACACCTGAAGACGAATGACATTGTATCCTTCCGTCAGTGCCGGGTCTCTGTGTGGGGAAGCCTGTTCACCTAGACAGCCAGCAGCCCACAGACACATCGCTGATGTGTCTGGTAAGGTCCCCCCCTCTCTGTTCCCATCTCTTTGTACCAGGCAGTGCTATGCAACCCGCGGTGTGAGCGGCGCGCGGCTCAATATCGCCCCGTCCAGCTGGGTCTCACATCTCTGATGCCATCAAGGGAGAATCCAAGTGTCCAGAGGGGAGCCATCTGCATTCGCATCGCAGTCGTGAGCCGCACACAGCCATGCCAATCCGACCTCTGCGTCTGCCGGGGTTTGTCACATCCCCTCCCCCGTCCCGCCCCCCTCCCCACGCCCACGGAGGCGTGCCTGAATCATGTTGTCAACATGTGATGTCACTTCCTATAGGGGGGAAACATTGGATTATATCAAATGAAAATGGCATTGGTATCTATTTATCTAGCTGTTATTTTACATACATTTGATGTCATGATCCAATATTGTTGGTTCAGAAAATATATGGAATTATTTCTATCTTATTTTCTGTCTTATTTTGTCTGTCTTGTATCTCCAGATGAGAACCCCATGACTGTGCTTTGTGTTACATCACAATTTTTGAAAATCATGTCAAACTAAAACAGTGTTACACAATCTGCATTAGTTACAGCTACAGATATAAAAGAAGCCGTTTTGACATTTTACAAAATGCACCATGAATAGTTTATTATTTTTTTATTTATTATTTTTATTTATTATATTTGTACATATAAGTGTCTTTCCAAACATTTTGTTTGTGTACAGTTCACATAAAACAATTGCAATATGGTTCTGACAATAGACAGTAACGTGTTTTTACAATCCATTTTTCTTTATTTTTTAAACCTCTATATCTAGGCCCTATAGGTTGTGAAACCAGTGGTGATGGGTAGATGTTTCTTTTAAAAGGTCAATTAATTTTACATGGGAGTGGTTGGAAGAGACACATTAGATAGGGATTGTTGCACTGGGACAATGAAGTACTGTTTAAATAACATAGGTAACTTCATTAGGTGATTCATTCCTAAATAAAGGAACTGCAATGATATTGCACAATATTAATTGTGTACTTTGTGTACATGATTAAAATAATAAAAATAAAAATAATAATGAAAACAGTTAATTATTAATTCATTAATTATTTGTGGGCATTGGGGCTATATTCTGATTAGGTCTCCCTAGGGTCTGAAGCTTCTTAAATGTCTAGATATTAATATGAGCCACATGTTTTACATATTTAGTTTAATTATACAGCCAAAGCATACATCTTATTCTCACTGCGCTTTAGAATCTAATTTGAATGTACAGTAGCTTTTCTCAAAAAAAGGAGAGTAAATGTAGAAACATATAAGAAATAGAATAAAGTATATGCTTTTCTTAAAAAGTGAATGGATGTGGATGATATGGACTAGACCTTGTTAAACTGTAGGTTACCTCATTGGAATGCATGTGGAGCACCTCTACTTGGGCACAATGGACACACAGTGGCACATCTCCTCATTTCCAAAAGGTAAGTCCCCTGACTGCAGTTTCCAGGTGTAAATTGTTCTCAAAATAGATGTCCACAGGAATTGTACACCGCTTGTCTGTTTGCTGGTTTCTAACCAGCAAAGACCTGACCCATAAGACCTTAAAGTATATAGTTGCATACAGGCAAAACATTTGCTGTCTCCTTTTATGATAGGACATTCATTTCACACATTTACCTATTTCTATGACTTATATATTCATTTGTTTGTGTAATTAATTATTGTTAAACATTTCTTGGATTTATTTATCTTAATTCTCTGACCATAAATGAAAGCTTTAGAAACACAATTTCTCTAAATCAAAGAAGAACTGCTTTGTCATCAGTCATTAGAACAATGCCAAGTCACTGAGGTGTTAACAGATGGTCACACGACAGTAATGGCACACCTCTTCAGGTTGTACTGACCTTGTCAACAGAGACAGGGCATTGATCTAAGTTTCTTTCACGACTCTTATTTCCCCAGGTATTCATTTGGATCAAAGTACCATGAGGATAGACCATGTATTAACACTGAGGCCGGCACAGCTGATTCCTCTGCTATGGGGGCTAAATTTATCCATCTTTCCAACTGTGTCTTATGGAGACAAATTAACCCCACACCAGATACAGCATAATAATATATTAGCGTGTGTAGAAAATAAAGGAACCATCTGAAAGAACTGGATGCTGCTTTGAATTACAAATAACCAAGAGTAAAGAATTAATTTAGCATTTCAAAAAGTATAAGCATGAAAGGATGATTGATAAATATAAATTGTCATTCAAGTTAATTGTAGTTATAACGCATCTCAGCAAATTCCCTTTAGATTTCTGAATGCATGAAAAATGTATCACTGAAAGATGGAACTAATTAATGAATTCCCTATCAATCACCTCCGTAACGAACAGATATCTTGCAGGCATCTCAGCTGAAGAATGCCCGATCAATGTAACACACCAAGCAAAACCCTCTTCGTGTCAATATCATCTTAGTGGTTGTTTCACTGCCTGCCCTCAGCCCCCGTACTGTACTGTGTTCAATAGACTTTTAATGGAGGAGCTATTAGCGAGTGGGGAGTGAAATGAAGAGAAAGGAAAGGGAGAGACGTTATTATTTTTATTTTTTATTTTTATTTTTATCTTTGTGCCACAACAATTATCAGTCAGCAGCTGAGCTCCCAGCATGCTGAGTAAATGCAGGGCCTCCACAGGAGGGCCCTTCCTCTCAGTTGAAACAGTGTGGGGGAAAGAGGCTAAACACTCCAGCAGCAATTAAAGTGCAGCCCTTCAATAAATGATGAATGTCAAACCCAGCGTGACGTTTGGCCTTGTAAGAATCATGGTCACAGCAGAGGGCAGGGTGCGGTATGGCGGAAACAGAGTGAGGGGGCGGGGGGACGGGGGGCACGGCTGGAAATGTCACCCCGCGCCTTTTGAGCGCCTCTCGGAATGTGGCGGGAGACATCCAAGATGCAGCATCAGCTGTCATTTCTTAAGCCGTCCGCTGACATTTGGGATTCTGGGCACTTTGCCCCGCGCGCCAGCCCATGGAAGAGAGCGCACGGTGTGGTTGGTGGTGCTCCAACGTGCAGTGTTAAGAGCTACGATGGCTGGCCGTCGCCGCGTTGTAAGCGAACATGTGGACGAGCGAGCGCATAACTCTACCTGAGTCTGGGCCCATGTGTTCTCTCTGGCCTCCCCTGACATGACCTCACCAAGGGCGTAAGAAAGGGTAGAACGCAAGTGGAGCGTAAGCTGACAACGTTGGCTATTGCATTTTAGCATTTCATCTCCTCAAATGACACTGTTACATAGTTCCTCCGGACACGTTAGCTGCACAGCTGCCATGTATCTTATTGGTACCACTATTGCATGACCGGTGCTTCGCTTCATGGCTGCCAGGGGAATTCACACTTTGGACAGTTAGCGACTGGAGGCTGGTGAAATAGGCACAGAGTTATTAAGCTGAATGAGCTCCAAAGGTCTTGATTTCCTGTTGAAATAAAGATTTAAAATAATATTCCTTTTGAAGACATGTTTTCTGGTTTATCCTGCCACTTTATTTTTCGAAGTAGAAGCACCTTCAGATGTTTACTGCCAATGATAGGTGCAGGCTGTACATATGCCTCATATGCCTAAACAATTCCCCTTGCCCTTGGGAAAAGGATAAACTTCAGTTGATATTGATTACTGTACATGGATGAAATCCCTCAGGGCTAAATGTTAAGTGATTCCCTGCACCTAGATATGAAAGATTAGATGGAGGAGTGCGATGAAAGAGCCATGAATACTTCCTCTCTTGAGAAAACTGTTTACAGCACACCTTTGCCTTTGGTTTTTGCAAGAGCATAAAGGTGCCACGTGAGGCTGGAAGGTCGTGTCCATCTGCTACCATGTGCTTGATGTTGTAATATATTTCTTATATATTTGTAAATGTACTGTATGTTTGAAATGTTGTTATACCAGCCTACCATCTATTTATCTATCTGTCTTTCTATATACTGTATATATTAATTAAATCAACATAATAAAATACAGTAAAATATTCCAAATATAAATAGCCCTATCAATTCAATTTCTCTATAGTCCAACACATGTAAGTCCTAATTCTACAAATGCTACAAAAAACCAAAATATATATGACATTACATTACATTATTACAACTTTTAACCTAGGGACTGCAGTTGCTGTTTACATTTCCCATCAATTAAAAGTGAGTAGAACCCACCCATGGCAGAGGCTGTACACTGTGCCTGTCACTCACCGTCAGAAGGTTCTGATCTCCTGACACCGGGACAGCCTGGCGACAGCAATGTGGAGCTATACTGTAGCTCAAAATAGTGTAAAGGGAAAACACACACAAAGACATCCTCATGGCCTGAGGATGAGCATGCAATAGCCAGTGCGCTCTAACTGTGTCATCTCTCAGCATGAGGAAGAACCAGGGAGGGGGGTTGGTTTGTGTAGAGAGGACATACATTTTGCCAGAAATATGAAAAATAATAGATGGGAAAAAGAAATAAATATTATATGCAGAAAAGAGCATATCTTGCTCCTCCAAGTCACACTGTTAAACCATTGACCAGGAATATGCCGTGTCAACAAAAGGCTCACCTTTCAACTGACAACACACACCTCCTTACCCTTTTCAAATAGCCTGGGCTGATGAGATGGTCAGCGGAGGGTTTTGGGTTACCACCATGCAACACAGAAGCTCTGCCACAAACTCTTAAATTGCTATTGGAGGAAGTGTTTATCTTGGGATGGTGTGTGTTGAACTTTGCCCTGACACACTAAATTGACAAATGTTCTCACTGACGGATTTAGCTGCAATCTGTTCATAGTGTTAACAGCACAGCCTGAATGTTTTCCTGCCATGCCACTGTGACACTGTCAGCCCAGCTACACTCTGCTTGTACTGTTCTGCATGTCACCATATGGTGTGTTATTGAAACAAAGGGTTTTAGCCTACTAAATGTCCACAAGCTCAAAAGACACATGTTTCACACTTGGGCCACAAATATAGACAAACACTGCACAGCCAAAATGCAAATATTAAAACAATATTGCAAGTTGAGCTGCCACAATGTCAGTTCTTGAATAAAAAGCTAGTGGGGAATGGGTGTTTCATCAGTAATGCATTACTTGGCTGTAATGATAGGAATGAGGAGGAAGTGACTGATTGCAATGGGTGTACATTGCCTGAATCAAAGTAACAAAATTATAATTGATGGCCCCAATATGAGGGCTCACTGGAATGCCAATGATGAGACGCCGGGATAT
Organism: Percopsis transmontana; assembly: GCA_025447815.1. Classification (NCBI taxonomy): domain Eukaryota; kingdom Metazoa; phylum Chordata; class Actinopteri; order Percopsiformes; family Percopsidae; genus Percopsis; species Percopsis transmontana. The sequence goes on from JAOEHI010012898.1 coordinate 30,872, forward strand.
TAAACAGAAGGTTCTGCATTGGTTCTTTAACATTATTAGAAAAAATTGTCCGACAGAGTTGAATTAAAATCCTTGTTTTGGAAACCAACCACCAGCACTCATCATTATTTCTGACTCAGCTAATCTTATTGTATTCCTGCGCAATCCTATTAGTTTTGGGGACGGTGAACCGAGAGGCCCAGCCACAGTTTCACATAATCATTCATTCAAGCACTCATAAAAAAAAACAATTATTTACAGAGATACAAAAGTCAAGCAGGCTTTGCACACAGTGCCCCCCCCCCCACGTTCTGTGGAACAGTGTTGGATTAAAGGCCAGTGTGACCTGTTTTTGCAGGAGATGTCTGTATATCGGACATGTTAGAGATAGTTAAAGTAAAATTAAAGGACATGCTTCCCATGCGCCATTCTACCTATCATGTAGTTACTATTAAATGCAGCATTATTCCATCCCTGTTTTTTGTGGTCAAATTGTCAAAGGTTGCAAAGGTTTTCAGAACATGTTTAACAAATCACGTGCAACCATCAATGTGAGATTAAGACCAATGTCCTTTTAATGTTGATGGTATTTATATAACCATATACAAACTTTGAGGCCAGTCCGTGCTTTGAAGTGCTAAATCAAGAAACATATTTAATAACAAACAAACAACAATGCAATGCAATAATTACAATGTGGCCACAAGGGAGAAACAC